>CAUYPK010022290.1:0-66586 GCA_963574355.1 Loris lydekkerianus
CTGCAGAAACTGGGTGAATTCCGTGTAGTTAAGATGCTTCTTCCGGTTATGCCCAAAATGCAGTCGGATAAATTCACAGTCCCAGTTAAAAGGGATATGATGATGAATAATAGTCTGTCCAAAAATTTCTTTGACATTTTCTTAAAAGGGAAAACAAAAATAAACTAATTATATCTGGAATAAGTAATTTATTCCACTGCAATGTTCCTACAGAAAAAAAATTAAGAGAAATTTTAAAAGTCAATATCATCTGCTTCTATTAAGATTAACTGCAATTTTTTTTTGTGCTCAGAAACCCATGCACAGGAACACAATTGATACAAAATATAATTTTACACTTAAGATTGTGTACCATTACATATAAGGCCATGAGATTCTTAATTTTTCTTGATTTAATTTTAATTAGAAAGTGATTTATATCTTGCAGTATAAATGGCTGCTACTTTACATTCTTAGTATAAAATCAATAGTGTTTTCCCAGTTCCTCAAGAAGTCGAATTAAGCCCTTTATCAGAAGCGTGAATACCTAAATTACAGTATAATGTAATATTTGTCATACTAAGTATGGTTTGATTGAGGCTTGATTATTACATTCACACTAGCCTGAATATGTCTATTGAAGATAGATATAAGAAATACTATCAAAAGCGTATCATTAGCTCAGCAGCAAGCACCTTATTAAAAGCTTCTGATATTGTCAAAAACATGGTCTTGACACAAAGCTTCAAAATCCCCATAAAATCCATGATTATGCGTCTGAACTATTAAAATATTTTTAGATAAGTGAAATTAGTGATTCACTTTTAAATAAAGAACACAGTACACTAACTTTTAGATAGAAACTAGTCACAGTGTGTAATATACAACCAAACCCTCGAGCAGCTTGTCTTCATGCACTAACAATGTCATTCCCTTTCTTACACAGTTCTAAACTTAACTATAAAAGTCAGTTCACAAATGACTGGTACTTTAACAAGCATAGACTGGATAGACTAATTTAGAAGCTCATGCCAAAAAAAAAAAAATCCAAAAAAACAAAAAAAACATCAACAAAGTTAAAGAAAGCAGGAAGCCTGTTTTACTGATATCTTAAGAACCAAATTATTTTCAGATTTAAGCCAATTTTATTAGTGAAAGGGTTTTTACCATGAATAGCTACCAATTATACTAGAGAATTAGTAAATACAAGTTTAGTGTTTTATATTCTTCTCCAACTATGCTATTTTCTCTAATTTTTACCAATTGTTTTAATAAGATACTGATTCTATTTTAGATGGTTTAATGGATTCCCTTCAGTTTTATATATGTACCCTTTTTCTTAATGAAAGCATTACTACTGGAGTGGAGAATGTGAGAATCCAGAAGTGGAAACCCTACCAGTTCAGACTCAATATAACAACTCTAAACAGATTACAGCAATCAGCAAAGTTGGAAGAAGGCATTGGATGTCACTGGGGAGATAGGATTCTCATCTTTTCTTTCAAATGGAATGCAGATTTCACTTCTTGCTTCACCAAGTAGTGACAATATTTCAGAGTTTTTAAATCATGTCCGGTATTTCCATATTACATAAATACAAATTAAATATCTGGGTTTTTGTTTCTAAAAGCAAAGAATTAACTTAATAGCAATTCTGGGATCCTGGTTTCTAAAAACACAAAGATTGTCATTAAATATAAATAAAACTTCAAGTTGTAAAATACTGTAAGATATTTAAAATAACAAAGGTCACAAAAAATACTTAGAGCTAAAAATATTAAAGCAAATCACCAAATTTGGGGGAGGGCTCCTTTTAATTTAATTAATTAGCTGCTTCTCTTCCCAAGCTAATAAATTAAAATTGTTAAGGTCTAATAAGTGGTGTTCAAATAAAATTTAAAAATTAAGGGAAAGTAGAATAGTATAACTTAAATTACTATATTAAGTAATATTAAAATTATTGAAATAAGTTCTTTCATTTATTTGTTTATTTATTTATTTTTTGAGACAGAGTGAGTCTGTCACCCTGGATAGGGTTCCATGGCATCACAGCTCACAGCAACCTCAAATTCTTGGGCTCAAGCGATCCTCTTGCCTCAGCCTCCCAAATAGCAGAGACTACAGGTGCCCACCACAACACTTGGCTAGTTTTTTTCTGTTTTTAGTAAACACAGGGTCTGGCTCTTGATCAGGCTGGTCTCAAATTCCTGAGTTCAAGCAATCCACCAGCCTCAACCTCCCAAAGTGCTAGGATTACAGGCGTGAGCCAATACGCCCAGCTTTAGGAGTAAGTTATTATTTTAAAGGTCACAACTCTGATGCTCAATTATTTGATAAGAAATGTATATTTTAATTTTTATATAATAGAATAACACTGAATCCCTTTTATATGATCAGAAAATATCAGAATCTCAAATGTGAAACTGTTTCAAGTAAAGTCAAACTTTCTAAGACTTTCAAACTAAATAAAAGTTAATCTGTAAAAGGTTTTTCCTACTATCCCAAAAAGGACACTTATAAGCTAAATTTACAATGTATAATTTACATTTAGAAAAATATCTCGATAATAAAAACTTTATCTAGAGATTCTATTTTATAAAATTCTTAGCAATCTCTAAATAAGATCTTAGAATGTCTTTGAAAGGAAATGATGGCCTAAATTACTCATAGTAATTTTCTCAAATACAGAAATACCATTTTCCACGAGTATTTGCTTGGACATTTTCTACTTCTCCCAAATTGGTCACTTGGCAACTTTGCATATGGTTTTATTATAATCATTATATGCTGTGGTTTATTAGCTATCCCCCTGATACTTTTAATGATTCTAGCCATGTCACAGGCTACTGTAACTACTAGGACTAATAAAAATTCAAACCTATTTTGGCATCTCTTATGATGCATTCTACCTCTTTTCTGTTACTATATCCACTACCAATTGCTTGAGGCTTATTCAAGAATGTCACAGAAATAATTAGAACTATTGTTTTGAAGTCCAATTCATAATCACCACTTTTACCTGGATGTGCTTATCAAAAAAAAAAATTTTATAATAGAAGTCGCCAGAACTAGAGAGCTTGTACTTGTGTGAGGCAATAGCTCAAACAGCTGATGTTCTTATTTTACTCAGTTTTATCAGGTCCTGCATGATTATGAGAGTTTCAGATATACCCAACATATCTAGCTGAAACTGCATAGCAAGTTTCTCCACCCCCGAGAGAATCCCATCTTTCCAGTGGCAAACAAGGATCTTGAGCTCTAAATAGCACTTCTTAAGAGTTTTATTTCAGTGGCCATAGTTTAGCCTGGAAGAAAGGGACATGACAGTTGCACCTTAATGGCAGCAAGATCATGATCTAGTCTTTTGTACCAAGGTTGGTATTGCTAAGAGAAACAGGAATCCATTCATTTTCTGACATATAGAAAACAATAGACCACTTTTTCACTTCCTGCAGAGCATGGGCTTATGAAAGGATGGTTTATAATTCCATTGAAAAGGGAACTGGGGCCAGATACAAAAGTAGCTTGTCATTATGTTCTCTTTGCTCAAAGGAGAGGAGCACAATGATTTGTCAGGAGGGCAGGTAATGGTGACAACTGTGACTAAATCAAAACGTTCACAGACGTGTAACATTAGTCAGCTTAGCTGTATCAGTCACTTATGATGACTGGACTAGATGAAATACAATTGAAGCATTTACATTATGTAAGTATGTCTTAACAGAGGTTTTAATTTCCCCAGCAGCCCACACTGTGTCTCCCCATTTCATCCACCCTCATCCCTCCCCTGGTTCTTATGGGAGCTTCCTACTAATCTTGTTCACCTTTCTGCAGTACAAAATTACCTCTGACCGGGGCTGGCACTCTTCTCCAAGACTGCCACCATGCCTGTTCCATGAATGAGCCTGGAAGGAGCTGCTGTACCAACGGTGTGGCCAGAGAACTCCTCCTGTAGGTATACAAGCCATCAGCCCTGTGACACAGCCCACCTACCATCAGCCCAATGACATCCTTATTCCAAGGATTCCAGCCCAGCAGGAGCCACTACTTCAAACTTACAGGCTTGAGACAAATGTTCTTATTGTCAGGGGGAAAAGTTCCTCAATAGCTGAGTTTCAACTGCACAGTTCTTAAAGTCAAGTCAGAAAGGCTTTTAGGGCTCCCACTGTGAATAGTGAATATCCTTGTACATAACTGGACAAAAACAATGGTGAGACTTAATAGAAGTGAAAAGTTTTACAGTGAAGGAAAAATTGGAGAAAGAGAAGGAACAAGTAGGAGGCCAAAAAAGAAAACAAAAGAAAACAAACAACAACAACAAAAAGACCAACAACAGGAACTTGTGGGAAGTCCCAACCAACACAGCATGGAGACTCCGTCTCGGTCCTACTCCCAGGTGGGTCACTAGTTTTCTGGGTGACCGCCTCTTTTTTTCCTCTGGGGAAAAGTATTTTTATTATCCTTTACCTACCTCTAGACCAGGACTACTATACAACAGTCAATAGAGCAGTCCTGCTGCCAAATACATGTATATAAAGGTCCATTTCTCAGGAAAGATGAGTTCACATTTAAAGAGCATCTGTTGTTATTGAAGCCAGATGCTTCAACAATCTATTATCAAAAAGTATAAAAATGAATAGAACCATGTCCTTTTTTTTAACCTCAAACTCTTAAGCTATTCTGGTAGCCCTGAGTTTAAAAACAAACAAACAAACAAACCTTCTCTATGATGTTTGAAAGTAATACAAAGAAAAAAACTCAAAAATTCTTCCTGATTTAAATTTAAACTCTTGGGTGCAACTCTTCTTCTTATCAAATTAAAATAAGTATTTATTACCATTAGAATTTCATATTATTCCACCTCAATAGCTTTGTTTCCACAGAGAAAAGGTACATTTTTCATATTGACACTTCCATCTCCTAACCCTTTAAAGAACAGCAGTGGTTATGCCTAAACCATCCCAATCTGCTCTTCCCTTTAAGGAAAGAGTCTATATCAGAGGCATATTTTTATGTGCTGTTCATATTGATGGTCAAACACAGTACTAAATCAAAAGGAAGCCGTGCCTTTTGAGGGTTCCACAGGAAGGGGATGAGGATGTGCCCTTGGAAAAATTCACTTTGAAGAGATCCCATTCCTAGGCAAACACTTGGGAACATCATGTTGATGAGTTTTTAATAGAGAACTAAGAACATGTAACATGTTTCATACTCTTTTATTAGTTAATAGATAAGAGTTTATTGTTTTGTTGTTTTTTTTTTTTTAAAGAATGTTGACATCTTGGGACAAATGTATGGCAGCAATTGACAACACAATGTAGTATAACTGCTTATCTAGATTACCTCAACCTAATTCTCTCAAGCAGCATATCCAGTACACTAGTGGATAATGGTGAGACCAAGGCAAATTTACACTATTATCTAGCACACATCAGCCATGCAATGGCCTCTACAAGGCTCATGCTACATGGCAGCTACAGGTGTACAAGCCATTTATTATCCACAGCATGCATTAGAAGTTTTGCTAAAGAAAATCAAAGAGGAAACAATTAACTAATAGTTTTCTTCACTCTAAAAACTCCAGAACTCCTTCTTGAGCTCTCAAATTCTGAAATGGATTATCAAGACCTCAATCCAAGTCCTTTCTCCCAGAGTGGAAGCATCTCTAACAACAAAAAAGCCTTGTCTACCACTCAGGTGAGTGTTGTTCACTATTGCTATTTATATAAATACTTGCAAAGATGAACACAGTTTAAGTGTATAATTTGATGTGTATAAAAAGCATATCTATAAAAACAAAAGCATAGATGAGAACAATATTTACAAGTACACAGATAACATTATCATCATAGTCCACGAGAGATTCTGATGGCATAATAGTTTTTCACCACTCCATTGCACCTTGCATCCAATATTGTCTATCAACTTTCTCTCCTCGTGTGCAAAAGAGAAAATTATAACTTAAATTCTCCAACTAGAAAACAGAAGTCCATTTGGTTAAAAGGATTTAACTTTACTTAGAATCACTCTAAAATTTCCTTTTACCTAAACATTAGTGTTGACAAATATATAAGCACAATTCATTTTATTAAGTGGGTACAGACATAAAAACTGACCTTCACAGATCCAAAATCCTATAAAAATAAACTCCAAGTTAATTATTTCCTTTGCCGAAATTCTATAGTCTTAAATATAGCCTGAAATAAATGGGCCTTAGAAATCTTGTTAAATTGCATTTTCTCTAAGTAATAGCTTCAAAATACTTTTCCTTTCTTCTAAAAAACATAA
The DNA here is from genome assembly GCA_963574355.1 of Loris lydekkerianus. Classification (NCBI taxonomy): domain Eukaryota; kingdom Metazoa; phylum Chordata; class Mammalia; order Primates; family Lorisidae; genus Loris; species Loris lydekkerianus. The sequence goes on from CAUYPK010022290.1 coordinate 6,268, forward strand.
AACTAAGCTTTGCTTAATTATGATGCCTTTCATTCTAGTTAAGAAAATTTGTCTAAAAACGGATCCTCAAAACAAGGGAGGCAGGGCAGGAAGGGGAAATGGTCAAGGTTCTTAGGAAACAGGTGGGCACCATCAAGACAGCCATCCAGCTGGCCGGGGACCCCAGGAACAGAATGCCAAGAGGGGTATAGCTTCTTCTTAATCCATAATATCTTCCTGTCTCTGGACTATGGAGAAGAATAAAAGCAAGATTCTGGAAGAGTCATATGTTCTTCAGTTTATACTAAATGATATGAAAACTAAATCTGATTTGTTTTCATTTTAATCCTAACTATATTTCTTAAAATCCTAACACCTAAATCATAATCTGAAAAAAAAACCAAAAGATGTATAAAATGCTAATGCTGAGATCTAATAAATAAAGCTTTCATTTACATGAAAAGGTATATAATATACTAATTAACAATGGCATGCATCTTTAGTCTGTTGGATGAAGTGACTCAGGTAACATTTTTATTTATTTATTTTTTTCCTGCATTTTTTGGCTGGGGCTGGGTTTGAACCCATCACCTCCAGCATATGGGGCTGGTGCCCTACTCCTTTGAGCCACAGGCACCGCCCTTCGGGTGACATTTTTAAAAAAAGAAGTTGGGTAAAGCAATTAAATGGAGGAAATACAAAGAATCATGACATCAAGGTACAGGGATAAAATAAAATAGAATTTGGTTTTGAGGTCTAAGTCTTAATGCACACATGATGAAAGCACAGCTCACTATCACTAGCTCAGACATTTGTATCAAGCTATTTCCCAAGCATTTCTACAACACATGTGTGAGACATATGAGTATATGTGACACCTATTAAAAACAGAAAATGTACCATTATTAGTAGTACATGGTTAATGCTGAATAATGAAATGACAGAGGCTTTGTGCTTTAAACTACAGAATGTAGGTGTTCCTGAGGAAAATCACTCCTCAGAAGGCAAAATGGCCAAAGCTTGGTCCAAAGCAGTGAGAATGCCAAGATATATGCAGAAATCTAAAGAGCTCTGCATAGTATTTATTATATTTAGGAAAGCCTTCTCATACACAAGATAATTGAGTCAACAGAGAGAAGGAAGGAAACCATCAATTAAAAAATGTGCCCACCAAGGCTTCTGCCAAGGCACTGGTCCTTCTCATTTATTTGTTCCTGCTCACTATTCTTCCCACTACAGGGATACTTCTTCCTTCTTATCTCAACTAAAGAGCATCTGTTTTATAATTCAAGCACTATGGAGAACAAATATTCAGCACTGTGACTCAGGAAAAGCCTGATTTTCAAAGGTTTTCCTATAAATATTTGTGACAATGCGTACCATAAAAGGGACTCAGGTTCAGTTTTGCAAGAGGAAAATGTTCTGAAGATCTGTTTCACAGCAATGTGAAAAAACCTAACACTGCTAAACTGTGTATTTAAAAATGATTAGGATGGCAAATTTTATGTTGTGTTTTTTATCACAATAAAAATTTATTTCAAATATTAAAAAAGGTTGGGGGCCTTAAGGTCGTTGAAAAAAACCATTGTTTTTATTGAAAATACTGTTGCAGGAAAATTAGCCAGCACTTTTACTAAACATAAACTAATTTCTATAAATAAGCATCTTTCAAAACTAATACCTGGTTACAAATAAAAATCCTAGCTTCTACATTTTTGAGACACGAGTAATGTGTTAGATCATGTGTCTACCAGAGGATTTAAATCAATTTCTACAGCCAACTCAGATGGCAACTGTAATAATCTAGCCTTGTTTCCTCAAATCAAAAATCAAAAACGGGGGTTCAGAAAGCACTAATCTTATCTTAATTTCTTCCTTTGTTCCCACTTTTTGAGTATTAAAATGACATCATAGTAATTTCACAAACATGCTCTGGAGAAGCTTTCACCTCCCTATCCAGAATGAGATTAGCCAGTAGTAATGCCACATGTCTGTATTCCCAGCTATTCGGGAAGCTGAGACAGAAGAATCATTTGAGCCCAGAAGTTCAAGACTAACCTGGGCAATATAGTGAGACCTCATATCAAAAATAACTAAAACTCATAATAATAATAGAATAAGAAGACATAATAATAACAGAATAAGAAGACTGGTTTATATTGTTCATGATCTATTTCATAAGAAATTTGCCCACACTAGCCCCAAACAAGAAAATTTTACACTACCTGTTGTAGGAATGTGAAAAGTTTCAGTGACACAATGAGCTGAAGCAATAGCACACCTAGATTCCTTAATCTTTGGCAATAGTCTAATGCTTTGAAGAAAATAAAGGCACTTTTATATGTGTAAATCCTTTTAGGAAATCAATACTTCACTTCTTGATTAGGCCCTAAATAAATAGCACTCTATATTCAGTTACTAGATTTAGCAATTAAACACTGGGCCAGCATCACTAACTTTACTTATCACTTATAATCTTCTTTTTCCCTTACCAAATGTCACCTCTCCATTTCCACTCTTGTCAAACAGTTGGAAAGCCACTATGAACATGGAATCTGGAGCACATAAAACGGATTCAAATGCCAAAAACTCTTGATAGGAGATCAACCTGGAATAAAATACAGAACGTTATTGGCTGGTAAAGAGAAAGCATCAGGCATTTAATCTGCCTTTACTGTATGAAAGGGTAACCAAATAATTGATGAAGGAAAGTTTCTTTTTATAAAGGTATTCCAGAGGAGGAAGGGAGAGAGAGAGAGAGGAATGATACATTAGAATGTTACCGTTCTGTAAGCCTTTACTCTTAACAAATTGATGAACCTGGGCAATAATCAATGGCTTCTAACATCACAAAAAGAGAATTAGACCAAAAATGATTAAACCTGAAGCAGATCAAGTCTCTACACCAGAGTATCTCAACCTTAGCACTGCTGACATTTTTAACTTGGATAATTCTTTGTTGTAGGGGTCTCCTGTGCATTGAAGGATGTTTAGCAGCATTCCTAGACTCAACTCACTAGATGCCAGTAGCATATCCCAATTGTGACAACCAAAGATGTCTCCAGACATTTCCAAATGCATGGAAAGCAAAATTCCCCTGTTGAGAACCACTAATCTACAGTTACTAGTCACCAATTTACAGAAAATACAATGGACAAAGGAACATGCTCACCCCCACCACCACAGAAACGTAGGCTTAAGAAACTACAAGATAAACATTCTGTAGCTGCAAAAAAAATTTTTTTTAAAGAAGAGGAGAACCCCAAGGCTTGGCACCCATAGCTCAGTGGTTAAGAGGCTAGCCACATGCACCAGCGCTGGTGGGTTCAAACCCTGCCAGGGCCTGCTAAACAACAATGACAACAATAACAAAACAATTGCCAGGTGTTGTGGTGGGTTCCTATTGGCCCAGCTACTTGGGAGGCTGAGGCAAGATAATCACTTGAGTCCAAGAGTTAGAGACGCCACAGCACTCTACCAAGGGCGATATATGAGACTGTGTCTCAAACAAACAAACAACAAAAAAAAAAAAAAAAAAAAAGAAGGGAACCTCAATTTCAAAAGACCTAAGAGATATAACAATTTCCAATTTAAACAAGGTGAGAAAAAATTTTTCTAATTTATAAGACAATCGGGGAAATGAAAATGCTGCTATAACACAAAAACTTGATAATAAAGAAATTAATGTTTTTAAGAGAGTATTTTTGATTTTGTCTTTGCCATTGCTAAGAGTTCTTATCTTTTAGGGATACATACTGAGATGTTTACAGATGAAATGTTATCTGGAATTTGTTTCAAAATAATCTAGAAGATAGAGGAATAGACGGAAGTAAAAATAAAGCAAATTCAATAATTATTTCAATAATAAGTTAGTGATGAGTATTTTGAATTTGTTAACACTACTTTCTGTATTATATGTGTTACCCTTTTGTAAACCTCTACTCTATCGGCATAGTGTTACATGCCAAGAACAAAAAGTTTTAAAGGAAAATTTAAAACAAAAAGCAGGAGAGCCATGCACAATGGTTCACAGCTGTAGACTCAGCTAGCTACTCGGGAGGCTGAGGCAAGAGGATGGATTGAACCCAGGCATTCAAGGCTACAGTGTGCCATGACCACACCTGTGAATAGTCAATGCACTCCAGCCTTTGGGAACATAGTGAGACCCTGTCTTATCGTGCTTAATGTTGTGAAATTAACCTAGTGGCCAAAGCACACAGAAATTGCCGAAAATGACCCTTTAGAGCTGGCATATGCTAGTTTAGAGTCACCTAATATAGCAAGCTTGCTACAAAGATTCCATATCATCTTGCTGCTAATGATAAGGAACTATAAAAATCTGTTTTAGGGCAGCGCCTGTGGCTCAAAGGAGTAAGGCGCCGGCCCCACATGCCAGAGGTGGCAGGTTCAAACCCACACCCAGCCAAAAAACTGCAAAAAAAAAATTTTGTTTTATAATATGTGCATACTGATCAGTCTTTTTCTCTTCCTCAAACTGAAATTTCATGAAAAATATCCTATAGTAAATCCTTAGTGTATGGTACCCCATGATTGCATTAATGCACACACTATGATTTAATAATAAATTAAAAAAAAAAAAAAAAAAGAAAGAAAATCCCTGTATCTGGGCAGCTCCTGTAGCTCAAGGAGTAGGGCGCCAGCCCCATATACTGGAGGTGGAGGGTTCAAACGCAGCCCCAGCCAAAAACTGCAAAAAATAAAATAAAATAAAATAAAAAAGTAAATAAAATAAAAAATGGAAAATCCTTGTATCAGCTGGATTGTGGCAGCTCACAACTGGAATCCCAGCACTTTGGAAGACCAAGGTGGGAGAAAGTTGAGCCCAGGAGTTTGAGACCAGCCTGGGTAACACAGTAAGACTGAGACTCTACAAAATATAAAAAAGTTAGCCAGGGTGGCTTACACCGATAATCCTAGCACTCTGGAAGGCCTAGGTCTTTTGAAATCAAGGTTCTCAATTTAATTAAGTTCCATTTGTTGTTGTTGCAATATTTGCTGAAACCTTCTTCATAAAAATCTTTCTCCTAGCATGAATCCTATGTACTCAATTTTGATATGAGGACAATTAAGGACACGGTGGGGGTGGGGGAAGGGGAGAGCAGAGAGAAAAAGAAGGAGGGAGGGGTAGGAAAAGGAAGAGCAGAGAGAGGGAAGGAGGGAGGGGGGTGGGACCTTGTTGTGTGCCATACCTTTTTGGGGCAAAACACGATCATAAGAGGGACTTTAGCTAACAAATGCAATCAGTGTAAACTGGTTTCTTGTACCTTCAATGAATCCCCAAAAATTAAAAAAAAAAAAAAATCTTTCTCCAGGCTGACATCCTCAAGAGTTTCTCCCACACTTTCTTCTAGGATTTTTATCGTTTCATGTCTTAGATTTAAATCTTTTATCGATCTTGAGTCAATTTTTTTAAGTGGTGAAAGGTGCGGGTCTGATTTTAGTCTTTTACATGTGGTTAGCCAGTTCTCCCAGCACCAATTATTGAATAAGGGTTCTTTTCCCCAGTATAGCTTTTGTTTATATGATCAGATCACTATAAGAGACTAGTTTCATCACCAAGAAAATCTTTTGGTTTTCTATCCGGTTCTACACGTCTATGTCTCTATTTTTGTGCCAATACCATGCTGTTTTGATCACTGTGGACTTGTAATATAACCTAAAGTCTGGCAGAGTGATGCCTCTGGCATCAAACTGAAAAGCTTTTGCACAGCTAAAGACACAAAAATTAAAGTAAATAAACAACCTTCAGAATGGAAAAAAGATATTTGCATGTTATGAATTTGAAGAAGGCCTGATAACTAGGATCTATAGAGAACTCAAATCAACAAAAAAAGAGCAAACAATCTCATGTATCACTGGGCAAGACATAAACAGAACTTTCTCTGAGGAAGACAGACAAATGGCTAACAAACATATGAAACACTACTCATCATCCCTAATCATCAGAGAAATATAAATCAAAACCTCACTGAGATATCACTTAACCCCAATGAGAACAGACCACATTACAAAGTCCCAGAATTGATGCTAGCAAGAGAGAGGGAAACTTTTACACTGTTGGTGGGACTGCAAACTAATATAGCCTCATTGGAAAGAAATATGGAGAGTCCTCAAAGAAGTCAAATTCAACCTCCCATTTGACCCTGCAATCCCACTACTAGGCATCTACCCAGAAGAAAAAAAATAGTTTTATCATAAAGACATTTGCACTAGAATGTTTATCGTAGCTCAATTTACAATTGCCAAGATGTGAAAACAACCTAAATGCCCATCAACTCATGAATAGATTAACAAGCTGTGGTATATAAATACCACAGAGTACTGTTCAACTATAAAAAAAGATGGTGATTTTACATCTTTTTGTATTAACCTGGATGGAGGTGAAACACATTCTTCTTAGTAAAGTATCACAAGAATGGAAAAGCATGTATCTAGTGTGATCTAACACATGCCCACCCAGGAGAAAAACTTAATTCTATTTAAGTTGGAGGAAGGGGGAACAAAGGAGGGGGGAGAACAGGAGCTTGGTATGCTCCCACTTACAGGGCACAAGGTAGAGGTATATGGCACATCTTTTGGGTGTGGGACACAACTACAAGAGGGACTCTACCTAATAAATTCAAAAATTGTGACCTGGTTGTTTGCATCTTCAAATTAACCTGAAATTTAAAAAAAGAAAAGAAAAAAGAAAAAGAAAAGTAATCAAGGTTGTCCTACTTGAGCCCAGGAGCCCAGGAGATCTAGAAACATTTACTGGGTGTGTTACCACATGCCTGTAGTCCCAGCTACCTGGAAGGATCGCTTGAACCCAGGAGTCTGAGGTTGCTGTGAGCTAGGCTGACACCACTGCACTCCATCCAGCCTGGGCAACCGAAAGACTATCTCAAAATAAAAAATAATTAGCTGGGTGTGATCCCAGCTACTCATGAGGCTAGGACAGGAGGATCACTTGAGGACAGAAGCTCGAGACCAGCCTGAGCAACATCAGGAAACCCTGTCTACACACACACACACACACACACACACACACACACACACAAAGAAAGAAAATAAGATCTTTGTGTCAATCAACACATTTGAAATATACAGAGTAATGAACATTGAACAATTAAGGAAAGATTAGTTTCTTAGGAAAAACACCACATTGAAGATGAGAAATCCATAAAAACAGCCAATTCTGAAACTAGCACTCTATATAAATACATGAAAACTCACGATCTCCCAAAATGTGCTCCTAACATAGCCACACCCATTCTCAATAGCTACAGCTGGCCAGTCTTCTAAAGGTGTGGGAATATTTCTAGCTCTCCTCCAGTCCATTCTTCAGATGGTCACCAGAGGGATCTTTTTTAAATGCTAATGTGATCCTGTCACTTTTCCTCTTAAGACCCCTTACCTATCCAGTGGTCATCCAAGGTAGAGACCACATGTCCTACTTAATTATTAGTAGCACCCCCTTTTTCTCTCAATTGGCCTGGTTTGGATAACACATTTACAATCCCCTATCTGAAGGAATAGATCCAACCCTTGATGCAGTTTGTAGGCCCACAGGATCTGACTGCTGCCCACCTGTCCCTCGTTCTCTGCATTACAGCCCACTCCCTCAGCTCCTAGAGCAGCAGTTCTCAATCTGTGGGCCGCAGCACTAGGAAGGTTGAGAACCACTGTCCTAGAGGAATCCATGCTCCTTCCACTCAGGGTCATAACTCAGCCATTCATTCTTCCTGGAAAGAACTTACCTCCTCCAAAATTTTGCTCATTTAATTTGCACCCAATTCTTATATAGTTCAGCTCAAATATCATTTCCTCAAGAAAATCATCTCAGAGTCTCCAAGTGACTTTACTTTCCCCATCACACACTCTAATAACAGCAGAACACTGTACTGTTTCTGTGCCCTCTTCACAAGTATTATTAAAATAATTTTGCAGGTGTTGCCTGTGGCTCAATGGAGTAGGGCGCCTGTCCCATATGCTGGAGGTGGCGGGTTCAAACCCAGCCCTGGACAGAAAAAAAAAAAAAAATAATAATAATAATAATTTTACAACTCATTGTTTAAAGTCTAACTCCCAAGAATTTGCTATTCTAAGAAGACAGGCTTGTCACAGAGCACTGACCTGATTCACAGTAGGAATTCATAATAAACAAACTCAATTTTAGAATATATGACTTCGTAGAGAGACCTTTCCTGATAAAGAATTAGGAAAATGACCTTAGAGTATACTTTTCATTTCATGTCTCTATTCGCTTATAATATATTTTTACATTCAAATTTGCATTTTCTATTATTTAAAACACTTTGAAAGATGTTTGAATTACAAAAGTTACATATATCCAAAGCAATGAGTCATACTATGCCTTTGCCCTTTACTGAGGGACAAGCTTCAAGGCACTTAAGATGCCTTCACGAGGTCCATGGTAAAGAATCCTTGATGAAATTAAGAAGCTTGAGCTTAGTGAATCCTGGGAGGAATCCAGCAATAAAAATTGTTTATCAGGCCATGTTCATAATATGCCTTATGCATTGGTGTATCACTGAAAAATACAGTAAAACTAGAAAGTATTGTTATCATTGTACAAATTTTAGAGAAGCAAAAATAAAATGAAGTTACAACATGTTGCCTCTAACATTCTAACCATCTGCACACTCTTCAAAAACAGTGAGTAATACATGGTGTCTAAAAAGCTTGTGTGCAATTTTAAATTGTACACTATTTTACATTGCACACGAACTTTATGGCCACCATATATATTGTTTTAAGCTCTGAATAAAACTAAAGATCAATGATATAGTGTCATTTGGAAGTATGAGAATACATACTGTTTCTGTTATATATCTTTTAACACCACAAAAACAGTAGTAATATAGGGCAGAAGTTAAAGAAGAACTTCACTTTCTACATATTTCTGAAATGTTTAAATTTTTCATAATCATTAGCATTATTTCCTCTGATTATAAGAGTAATTTTACAAATAAAAATTATGGCTGAGCATGGTGGCTCATAGCTCTCTGGGAGGCTGAGGCAGGTGGACTGCTTGAGCTCAAGAGTTCAAAATCAGCCTGCACAAAAGCAAGACCCCCATTGCTAAATATAGCCAGGTGTCGCCTGTAATCCTAGCACTCTGGGAGGCTGAGGTAGGTGGATAGCCTGAGCAAGAAGAGTGAGACCCCATCTCTTAAAAACAATCATGTGTTGTGGTGGGTGACTGTAGTCCCAGCTACCAGGGAGGCTGAGGCAAGACAGTCACTTTCACCCCCAAGAGTTTGAGGTTGCTGTAAGCAGTGATGCCACAACACTCTACCAAGAGTGACAAAGACTCTATCTCAAAAAAAAAAAACAAAATAAATAAGGTGTTATGGTGGGCACCTGTAGTCCTAGCTACTCAAGTGGCCAAGGCAAGAGAATCACTTGAGCTCAAGAGTTTGAGGTTGCTGTGAGCTATAATGCTGTAGTACTCTACACAGAGTGACAGAGTAAGGCTCTGTCTAAAAAAATTAAAATTAAAATTAAACATATAATTTTTATTTTTTAAATGGCTGAGTATAGATTTTTAAAAAAACAAACCCTAACATCTCTTTTTCTTCCAAAAAAACTCAGGAATTAGACATTTAAAATACAACTGACCTGGCCAGGCACAGTGGTTCATGCCTGTAATCCTATCACTCTGGGAGGCCAAGGTGGGTGGCGCATTGCTTGAGCTCAAGAGTTTGACAACAGCCTGAGCAATAGCAAGACTCCTGTCACTACTAAGAATAGAAAAAACTGAGGGAAGAGGATCCCAGAACTTGAGGTTGCTGTGCCCCAGAACTTGAGGTTGCTGTGAGCCCCAGAACTTGAGGTTGCTGTGAGGTATAATGCCAAGGCACTCTAGTCAAGGTGCCAGAGTGAAACTCTTGTCTAAAAAAAAAAAAAAAAAACTAACCTGAAATACTGAATATACAACTTTAAAACATATGTTAAGTGTTATGCTCAATAGTAAAACTATGTGTATTTATGAGAAGAGGTCAAAGACTTTTTCCTTAACTGGAAAGATCATAAACTGTCAGCTGGCAGAATGAATTTGGGTCACACATATGTTTTCTTTGACATGCAAAGTATTTTTTTAATGCATTAGTTGACAACATTAGAAAATTATAAGATTTTATATAAATACCCAGTTTTCTTCTGGTTTCTTTTCTTTCTTTCTTTCTTTTTTTTTTTTTTTTTTTGGTTTCTTCTGATAAATTACAAACTCATGCAAGACTAGGTTTCTGGTCCCACATAGCACCAAGAAATAGCAGAAGCTGCTTCCTTCACAAAGGCGACTCATCAGGGATCATTACTTATCTACAGACCACTCTGCCCCTGCAGATTTGAGACCCTTGTTGCATAGGAACAAAGCAGCCCTTTGCTTATAATATAAAGTGGAGGGGTGGCGCCTGTGGCTCAAAGGAGTAGGGTGCCGGCGCCATATGCCGGAGGTGGCGGATTCAAACCCAGCCCCGGCCAAAAACTGAAAAAAAAAAAATATATATATATATATAAAAACATATATATATATTAAAATATATAGTCTATGGAATTTACCAAATATTTACATTTTGTCTATTAGCATACTCAAAAAGACAAATCACATATTCATGCAACTTTAGAGCCAGAAGGACCCTTAGAGGATCCAAAGAAGTCAAATGATCTGCTCAAAGACTTAAAAATATGTCAAGTGAGCATATTATTCAGCCTTGAAAAGGAATGAAATTCTGACACATGCTACACCAATAGATATGCCTTGAAAACATTATGCTAAGTGAAACAAGACAGACGAATGCTAAATGACCATGACTCCATTTATGTGAGATACCTAAAACAGTAGAGATGAAAGGTTGAACAGTGATTACCAGGGGCTGGTTGGGGGGAGGGAAAGAGAATGGGGAGTCACTGAATAATGGGTATGGTGTCTCAGGACTGGATAATGAAAAAGTTCTAGAGATAGATACAGTGATGGCTGCATAACAGCGTGATTATACTTGAGGCCACTAAAAAATGGTTAGGGTGGTAAATTTTTCTGTTATATATCTTTTAACGCCACAAAAAAAAGTCACCTGAGGTTACAAAGGTGTGTGCAATTGTCAAAGTTCAGCAAATGTACTTTAAGATTTATGACTTTTAGCTCCACATCTGTACCTCAGCCACAAGGGCGCCAGCCACATGCACCCAGGCTGGCGGGTTCGAACCCAGCCTGGGTCTGCCAAACAACAACTATGACAACAACAAAAAAAATAGCCGGGCGTTGTTGTGGGTGCCTGTAGTCCTAGCTACTTGGGAGACTGAGGCATTAGAACCGCTTAAACCCAAGAGTTTGAGGTTGCTGTGAGCTGTGACATCATAGCACTCTATCAAGGGTGACAAAGTGAGACTCTGTCTCAAAAAAAAAAAAAAAAGATTTATGATTTTTACTATGCATAAATTTTACATCTAAAGGAGAAGACTTCAGAATATAGAATTCTAGTTAATAATGTGCATGCTGAAATATTTAACAAATATATCGATGTCTGCGATTTACTTTGAAAGTTATTTGAAAATAACTGGATTCATAAAAGGATAGAGGAATGGAAAGGTAAGTGAAAAAGCAATTATAGCCACATGTTAATGGTAGAATCTATGAACTAGTATATGAGTGTTCACTGCAAAATTCTTTCTGCTTTACTGAATACTTGAAATTTATCATAATAAAATGTTGGGGGTAGGAGGTAAGGGAAAAATAGGCCACTTGGCAGTCTCTTTGATACTTCATCTATTTTAAGCCCACAGGCATCACATACCACACTATAACGTAACAATATTTTTCAGAAAGCAAGAAATAGCGTGCTTATCTGCTAACGGAAAACAAATATGTTCCAGAATACTTTTTAAAGCTGGTTTTTCCTTTACCCTGCCATAGATAACTGTGTTGCTAGGAGGACCCATTCAAAACCTGCAAACTACAAGCTACTAAATGTTGAGTGAAGAAGCTATTGATTAGTTCACACCCTCATAAATAGTTTGTTTCCTTTTAACAAAAATAAGGGGGCACTTTCACACTTTATCATATATTACCCTGCTGTTTGACTTTTTGTAAAGAACATGTATTCATTTTATAACTTTAAAATATTTTTATAAATTTGATATGTGTTTTTAAAGATGTTCTACAAAGTCTCTTTTTAATTTACTGAATAAGAAATAATAAAATGCCAAAATATTAATATGTCAATTTTGCAATTTTTAAAATAACCAGGAATTCTGAATAAAAGCTTCCTCTATATGCATGTGAACATAAAGGAAAATACTTGTGAAAAAAGTAAAAGAAACAAAAACTAGTTTTTCACATTATAGGAGAATAGAGCCTCTAGATGAAATTCTGACTAGTGCTAAAAATAGAAACTATAGTTCTAGAAGTTACTTTCAAAAAAGCAATTGTCTAAATATTTTAAATCAGATCACACAATAATCATCTCTAAGATCTGCATTTAATGCATAAAATCATTTTGCTTTTCATTATACAATGAGAACTTCAAAGTTTAAGCCACGATCCCACAAATAGTATTTGGCTAATGGCTTTTACTTTTAGACAACCCATCATGCTATTAATACCATAATGCTATTAATACCAAAAAATGCCATGCTATTTTTTACATGGCTCTCCACAGTAAGCACCTATATATCAAAACATTCCTGCTTATTTTACCATGATAAGGGGGTAAAGGAGATGGGGGAAAGGAGATGGGAAACAAGAGAAAGGAGACAATTTACATGCTAGAAAACCTGGGGGAAAGAGGGCAGAGCACGAAAGAGCATGAGATTGCCCACTCCATACCAGCTTTTCTCACACACTGAGCCAAATCATTTAAACTTTCTATAGAAATTCTGCTCCTGCAGAATTGGTCTGAAGCAATTATAAGCAACAGTCAATGTTGTCAGTTACACACAGCTAGGGGCTAGGACTCAGTATCTCAAAATTACAATAGAGCCAAGGAACACATTTTGGGACTGGAAAAAATGTACCAATTGAATTACTCCATATATTTCTTCACTGTCCTGGGTAAACAAGTGGAACACAAAGAGGGGGAAGTGATCCTCCTGCCTCAGCCTCCTGAGGAGCTGGGATTGGAGGCACATGCCACTATACCCGATTAATTTTTCTGTTATTTATGGAGACAAGGTCTCACTCTTGCTCAGAGGCTCTCAACTCCTGGCTCAAGCAATTCATCCTCTCAGAGTGCTATGATTACAGCTGTGAGCCACTGTGCCCAGCCCCAAATTAGTTCTTTTACTTTTTAGTCTGTTTTCTTCTTATAGTCATCCTTTAAAGAAGAGTTTTTTGGTCAGTGAGGTGGATCACCCCTATAATCCTAGCACTCTGGGAGGCCCAGGGCAGGAGGATCCCTTGAGTTCAGTAGTTCAAGACCAGCCTGAATAGGAGAAAGATCCATCTATCCCAAGAAAAAAGAAAGAAAGAGAGAGAGAGAGAAAGAGAGAGAGAGAGAGAGAAAGATTAGACTGCTGTGTTGCGTGCCTATAGGTCCAGCTACTCAGGAGACCTGAGGTAGGAGAATCACTTGAGCCCAGGAGTTTGAGGTTGCTGTGAGGTAGGCTAACACCCTGGCACTCTAGCCCCGGCAACAGAGTGAGACTCTGTCTCAAAAATAAAAAAGAACAATTTTGTATTATTGTGTAAGTTAAACAACCTCTTTGGGCTCATTTTCTTTTACTATTAAATGAGGAAGAACTGACTTCTCAGCATAAGTCAAACATTATCAAAGCTTTTGATTCTGTTGAATATAAAGAATCTTTGACCATGATATTTGGCCTTTTTAAAAAATCATACACCTTTTTGTTTTGTTTTCTTTTTTTGAGACAGAGTCTTACTCCGTTGCCCCCAGCTTGATTGCAGTGGTGTCACTGCTCACAGCAACCCCAGACTCCTGGGCTCCAGCAATCCTCTTATCTCAGCCTCCTGAGTAGCTGGGACTACTACCCACCACAATGCCCAATTCGATTTTCTTTTTCAGTAGGGACAGGGTCTCGTTCTTGCTCAGTAAGGTCCTAAACTCCTGAACTCAAGCAATCCACCCACCTAGGCCTCTCAAAACACTAGGATTACAGGCATGAGACATTGTGCCCAGCCCTAAAGTCATAGACCTTTTTGAAAATCTGGGATTTCTGGAAAAATCCACTGCAAAACTCCACTTGTTCTGCATCATATTTCAGGAAGTTCAGGAACCTCAAGACCATTCATGAAGAGGAGGCTAAAAATCCCCAAGTTTCTAAAAAATTTTACTTTTCTTTGCTTTTAGAAATAATTTATATTTCACATATTCATTTATAATTTTTATATCCTGACTATATTTCTTACCCCATCCCAATTTGACCCATCCCAAAGGGGGGGGGGGAAGGAAGCTAAATCCTACTTGGCCTTTGTCACAATAGAGAAAAAGAATAAAAAAGAAATGAAGGGGGGGGAAGGAAGCTTAAGAAGTTTTTAAAATTTGAAATAGAACAGATTTATCTTTTTAAAAGGGGTTGGGTGCGATGGCTCATGCTGTAATCTTAGCGCTCTGGGAGGCCAAAGCAGATGGATCATCTGAGCTCATGGGTTCGAGACCAGCCTGAGCCAGAACGAGACCCTGTCTCTAAAAATAGCCAGGCATTGTGGCAGGCACCTGTAGTCCCAGCTACTCAGAGGCTGAGGCAAAAGAATTGCTTGAGACCAAGAGTTTGAGGTTGCTGCAAGCTATGTCGCCACAGCACTTTACGGAGGGCAACAAAGACTCTGTCTACAAAAAAAAAAAAAAAAAAAGTGAAACAGGGCCACTGCACTCACTCTAGCCAAGTGCAAGACCCTGTCTCAAAAAACAGTGAACTTTTTTAAAAAAAGTAAACACTATAAAATTATTAGATTCTCTTCTAGCTAAAACCCACTATTGATCTATTCTGCTCTGCTAACTTAAAACTCTTGATTCCACTTGACCACATGAAAATGTCTTTCTTTCTTTTCTTTATTTCTTTTCCTTCTCTCCCTTCCTTTATTTCTTTATTTATTTTGAGACAGAGTCTCACTCTGGCACCCTGAGTAGAATGCTCTGGCATCATAGATCACAGCAACCTCAAGCTCTTGGGCTCAAGTGATCATCTTGGCTCTTTTTTTTTTTTTTTTTTTTTAATTTTTTTGTAGAGATGGGGTCTTGCTCTTGCTCAAGCTGATTTTGAACCCTGAGCTCAAGCAATCCACCCGCCTTGGCCTCCCAAAATGCTAGGATTATAAACATGAGCTACCACACCCGGCTCAAAATGTCCTACTTTAACAATGCAACTCAGCCCAGGAGAACCACATGAAGCTTCAGGGAAGATACATTACTGCGATGGATTAGAGCAAACAGTCACAAAAAGGAAGCATTTAAGAAGATATGTCAGACCAAATTAATAATAAATATCCTGATAATTTCTAAAAGAGCTAAATGTTCCCTTTATTAATTTTGAAGAAGGGATTCTGATTAAGTATAATTAATTTCATATACCTTATTGTGTAATCATTACTGAAAAACCGTATGATTGAATGTCTACAGTGCCTTCACAGGTGATTTGACATTTTTAGAGAGTAAACACAAAATGTATATATAGTATTAAGTTTCCCCGTACTTGTCATTCATAAATGATAAAAGCTTTCCAAGACATGAAATATTCATTCAACAAAACATCTGTGTGTTGAACACACAGTAAATTTTATATGCTATTGTTCTGTGGAACAATAAAAATGAATACAGTACTAATCCTGGACTCAACTTAGATACCAATCTTTCTACTTTAACTACTACCACCTAACACGATTTCACTGCATGCAAGTCTTACCCAACCTACTATTTATCTACAGTCTGATTATATTTGTGATAATGGAAATAATTTTTAAAGATTCCTTAGCATCCAGCTTTTGAAGTTTTTCATACAAACACCTCTACAGGCAGAAAAAATAACCTGCCCATAGAAGGCCTGGGGATGTAGCTTGAAACTGCTATAATAAGCCAAAATTTTCTTTATCTAATTCATGCAAATATTATATTTGCTCCAAAATACAGCCATAAATAATTTTAATAAAAATAATGGTACCTTTTCCCTCCCGAGTTGAGTAAACTACACTCTAGTAAGATGTACTTCATTATCTCTGTGACTCTATATACCCCTACACCACCAGGCTAAAAATCCCTCCAAGAATGAGAGTCACGTGCCTACAGCCACCCCACTACATCTCCCACAGCAACAAAGCAACACCACAGCCACACCAATGTACAGTGCAACACAATCACCCCCTGCCACTCCCCCAAATACACACACATATATGAACCTTGATGTTTTATAACACTCCTGGTCCCTGTCCTGGAATTCTCCTCCCTACTTATCTACTAACAAGCTCCTACTCATCTTGCCAGATTTCATAAACATCACACATCTTCTATTAGTCTGTCCTGATGACTGATAACAGTGTTGACCACGCTTTCATGAGTGCCCTCTGTATCTCTCTTATATCTATTACAGTACCTTATCCCAGGAGTATTTTTTTTCTTTGTTTAGACATCTTCTTTCCCACTACCCTATGAGTGTCTTCATAAGGCCAGAAATCTCATTTTATTTATGTATTTTGTAAGATTCGATAGTACATAACAAATGAAGCCAGACACTGTGGTTCACACCTGCAATCCCAGCACTCTGGGAGGCTGAGGCAGGTGGTATGCCTGAGCTCACAGGTTTGAGACCAGTCTGAGAAAGTGCAAAACCCCCTCTCTAAAATATACCAGGTATTGTGGCAGGTACCTGTAGTCCCAGCTACTTGGGAGGCTGAGACAAAACAATCGTGTGAGCCCTCTTAAGAGTTTGAGGTTGCTGTAAGCTATGATGCCACAGCACTCTATCGAGTGTGACAAAGTGAGGCTGTCTCAAAAAAAAAGAAAAAAATAGTACCTGACAAATAGTAATTGTTCAACTAATATTCACCAAATAAATTCAGATAAACAAATAAACACCACTCACCAAACTCTACTCTAGGTTATTTTTCATCATAGCACTTACAGCCTCCTAACATGCTATAGTTTACTCATTTATCATCTTTGTGCAGTTTATTTGCTAATGTAATTCCAGCACCAAGAACAATGCCTAAAACATAGCAGGCACTCAGCGTTTATTGAATAAATGAATGAAAAAAACACACTTGGTTATCTGGAACCCATTCTGTTCAAATTATTCAATATACAATATGGCTTTTCCCATGTAATTTTTTTTTTTTTTTTCAAAAAGGAAGAAATGCCAGTATCCTTGATAGTGGCAGTAAATAATACAATTTTTGTAAATTTTTGTAAAAAGTTGTGGCTTAATCATAAACTATGTCATTTTTTTTAAAAAGACCATGAGCCAAAGGCTCATGTCTGTAATCCTAGCACTTTGAGAGGCTGATAGATTAGGAAGCAGGTAGATTGCTTGAGATCAGGTGTCGAGACCAGTCTGAACAAAAGAAAGACCCCATCTCTACTAAAAATAGAAAAAAACTTGCCAGGCATTGTGGTGGGCACCTATAGTCCCACCTACTTGGGAGTCTAAGGGTTTGAGGTTACTATGAGATATGACATCATGGCACTCTACACAGGATGACAGAGTGAGACTCAGTCTCAAAAAAAAGAAAAGAAAAGAATATGGATCACCAGTTGGGAGGTTTAAGAGTTATGATGGCTCATATTTTGACCTATAAAGTAGAATACTTCCCTGGGAAATTACTATCTTCATTTTTTTCAAAATACATTTATTTTACAAAAAACCAAACAACTTGAAGATATTTCTCATTAGATTTCTGTACCCCAAAATATGTGATAAAAACATACTTTTTTTTTTTTTTTTGAGACAGAGTCTCACTATGTCGCCCTCAGTAGAGTGTTGTGGTGTCCCGTCACAGCTCACAGCAACCTCAAACTCTTGGGTTTAAGCGATTCTCTTGCCTCAAGTAGCTGGGACTACAGGCGCCCGTTACAACACCCAGCTATGTTTTTGTTGTAGTCACCACTGTTGTTTGGCTCGCTCGGGCCAGGTTTGAACCCGCCAGCCTTGGTGTTAATTGGCTGGCATCATAATCACTGTGCTACGGGTGCCGAGCTGGTTTCAAAAATTTTTATGAAGACATTCCAGAACATGAGTTTTCAGAAAATGCAAAAAGATCCTTACCCATCCTTGGTTTGATCAGCTACTCCTGCCAAGAGCTGCACAATCTTTGGATTGCTATTTGGATCATTATATAATCCAAGGTAGCGTTGAACAAAGTCCTCCGGGGTCATGTAATGTTCTCCATCGACCTCAGTACTGGCATACTAAAAAATAAATGAATGACACATACTGAAAAATTATTATCATTTTGGAGTTAACAAATGTTTTGTTAAAAGTTAAGTTGTATGCTAGCATTAAGATCAAAATAAGAATAATAAATGCAGAATTTTCCTCTGTATAGTGAAAAATGAAACACTCTGAGCCTAATTTAAGAACACTACAAAGTATTGATATCTGCTACAACAAGTATGAACCCTAAAACCATAATGCTAAGTGAAAGAAGTCAGATACAAAAGGCCACATATTATGTGATGCCATTTACATGAAACGTACACAACAGGCAAACCCATAGAATTAGAAAGTGAAATGACAGATGTCAAGAGCTGGAAAGAGGAGGGAATGAGAGCTAACCACTTACTGACTATGGGGTTTCTCTTTAGGGACAACAAAAATGTTCTGGAATAGGACAGTGGTGATGACCATACAACATTGTAAATATAATTTTAAAAATTACTGAATTGTTCACTTTAAAATGGTTAAAATGGTGAATTTTATGTTACATGAACTGTATCTCAATTTAAATATATATATAATATATACACACACACACACAAATATATGTGTGTATATGTCTCATGTATATAGAGGTAAGCTCAGATATATGAGAAAGACTAAGAAAAATGAAAGGGCAGCCAGGACCTGCAAGAAAATAGCTTCTGTAGACTCCAGAGGCTTCCTGGAAAAAGGGTATATAGATAGATAGATAGATAGATAGATAACTTGCCAAACCTCAGAAGTATAATGAATGAGAAAGGCATAACAAACATCATAGGTATCCCAAGTTTCAGTAGCTGGAAAAAATTAATTCAATAATATTTTAAATAAAATAATAATTATACCTGCATCAAAGAAACGCCTCATTATTTCAAGGGTTTTATATGCTATGGCATTATTGAACATGAACTACCAAAGCCCTCCTCTTTGATTTGTACCAGATCAATTTAGTTACTTCAGTAAACTAACAAGGCAGTAAGATCAGAAAATTTCCCAGAACTGAAAAATGCAAGGGCTCACTAAATGTTAAGTAAATAACTAAAGCAGAAACATACCCACACTAGGGCCTAGCTCATCATCATAAAATTGCAGAACATCAGAGTAAAGAGAAAATTCTAAAAGTTTTCAGAGAGAAAAACTAGGTCACATATGCTTCTCAACAGCTAGAAGCTTGCAAAGATGGAGTAAGGCCTTGAAAATTCTGAAAGAAATTCTTTCCAACCTGAAATTCTAAACTGAGCCAAACTTTCAATCGAATATAAGGTTAAAAGTATTTTGAGTACCATTTTTTTTTTTTTTCTGCCCTTACGTATCCTAGGAAGCTACCAGGGGGAACAAATTTTTTTTAAAGATGGAATGAATGAAATAAAAGGAAGATGTGGGATCCAGAGCACAGGTGATTCAACCCAGAGAAGTGGCTAAAGGAATTTTAGAACAACTGTTGCTGTGATCTCTACAACACCTCATCCTGACCAGGATATAGAAGGCTTCAGGAAACAAAGCTATTGGGGAAAATGGAATTTCAGGTTATCCAAGGCATTTGACTATGTGGAAAGTAACACTGGCAGAAAACTTTAGGGACAATGAAAATGTGCTGGAATAGGACAGGGGTGATGACCATACAATGGTCCCTAATGTGTGGGTGGGGTCTCATGTATATAAAGGTAAGATCAGATATATGAGAAAGTCTTTCCTCCAATGTCACCTTTAAAATGAGACCTACCCTTAACATCTATTTAATAGTATAACTCACACCTGTATCGATATATTCCCCAATCTTCCTTTTGCTGCTCTGCTTTATCCCCTAGCATCTATCACCTTCTAACATATTTTATATTTTACTTATTATGTTTATTGTCTATCTCTCAACTAGATTATGACACAAGGGAAAGACTCTTCATCTAGTTTGTTTAATGTATTCCTGGCACACAGTGGGCAGTAAAATGTCTGTTAAATTAATTGGTTATAGTGTAGCAGCCCATATAGCCTATGGCTAGGAGTGAGAGTTATAAGAAACACCTGTAGCTCAGTAATGGAACACCTTGGTGAAAAGGGCATGCAGAGGGATTTAGCTCTACAAAATAAGCATGAGAGCTCCGAGATGAGAGCATTGGTGAATTGGCAGTCTCTACACCTGTGGTGTTAAGAGGCACGAGATCAGCCTTATATTAGGATAAAGGATAGTCACAGACCCGCTTACTCTCACTCTGTCACTTATGCCTGCAGAACGCCAGCAGGGCTTCTCTCTGCTGAAGATCACTAAGCTCTGCTAAAGACTAAGATCTAGCTTTCTAAGAAGACTGCTTTACTCTCTCAAAGACTCTCTCTCTCTTTCTCCCTTCAGCTAAGGTAAATAGCCCTCAGGCACCTAAGAGCAATTGTTCTTGAGCCAGATAACAGCAAAACAGCCTGCCTCTAGAACACAGCTAGATAGGCTGGGACCAGAGACCAACCATTCCTAGGCCCTGATAAGTGGGTCGGGACTGACAGTATAGGTATACAAATAACTAGACAAATGAAAAGTCTGGCAATTTTTAACTTTATGAAAAAGTATTTTTGTTGTATAAAAATAAAAAATATTATAATAATGCTTGGCTCAAAATGAACAGTATTTATAGACAATAATATGAATACTAAGTATTAATTTTTTTAAAATTTCAAATAAATTGAGAGGAATCAAAAGAGAAGAATGGGGGAGGAAAAGAACAGCACAGAAATGTAAAAGGAAATACCAAAATAAATTGATAAAAGGGTTATAAGTGGTTGCTTCTGGGAACCAAGATGGGAAGAAGGATCAGGGTAAAGGACTGTTGATTTGCTCTTTGGTTAAGTATTGCAAATGTCTGCATTTGTGAATCTGACTAAGCTAATCCTTTTCAACAAGAGGACTGAATCAGAAATGTTTCCTTTGTCTTATTCTGCAAAACACCACAGAGGCTACCACCTCAAGTGCTTTATCAGCCTGAATAAGAAGTAGCCCAAGGTGGACTTTTTTTTTTTTTTTTTTTACTAACTGATGCCATCAATAACACTCAAGGAACATCACCCCAAAATAAAGTCATGTTTCTGTACATGACCATAAAAGCATAAAAGCCCCTAAAGGGGGCGAGTTTAAATCTTAGCTCTACCACTAACCCACTGAGTCCTTAGACAAGTCCATTCTCTTTCCAAGTGACATACATTCTCTTCCCAAATGTATGACCTATTTCAAACATCTATAAAATGAAGACAGAATAGTCTCTGAGGTTTCAAAACAGTTAAGTATATAAACATAGGATGAAGAAAAAGCAAATTGTGTTGTATGAAAGGAGAGGTTAGCACTCCCCTTGACAAGGATGGAAGAGGCCCTCAGGCCTGACGACACGCATAAGGTTAAGGCATTGCCACCTACTTTGTGGCATCTAACCATTGTTCTTTTTTTTTTTTTTTTTTTTAATGCAGCCTTAAAAAAAGATGGAGAGGGTGGCGCCCTGGCCAAAAACTGCAAAAAAAAAAAAAAAAAATGGAGATTTTACCTCTTTCATGTTTATATGGATGGAGCTGAAACATATTCTTCTTAGCAAAGTATCTCAAGAATGGAAGAAAAGGTACCCAATGTACTCAGCCCTACTATGAAACAAAGTTATAAGTTTTATATGAAAACTGTAATCAAATTATAGCCCAAGAATATGGGGAAAGGGGATAGAGTGGGAAGGGGAGGGGGGGAAGATGGGTGGAGGGAGGGTAATTGGTGGGACCACAACTACAACTACGGTGCATCTTACAAGAGTACGTGTGTAATTTACTAAATGTAGAATATAAATGTCTTAATAACTAAGAAAATGCCGTGAAGGCTATGTTAACCAGTTTGATGAAAATATTTCAAATTGTATATAAAACCAGCACATTGTACCCCACAATTGCATTAATGTACACAGCTATGATTTACCGTATATACTCGAGTATAAGCCAAGTTTTTTCCGGCACAAAATTTGTGCCGAGTTCGGGTTTTTTGGCTTATACTCGAGTATATAGGTAATTAAAAAAAAAAAGTTGAAAGCAGGCCATTTCAAAAAAAAAAAGGAAGAAAGAAAAGAAAAAGCAAATTGCAAGGCAGTGATACTAATAGTCAGTGGACTCTACCAATTCCTGTCAATTGCTTCTAACTAGAATTTAAGGAGACTGCAAAGTCCAATGATAACTGGAACATGAGTCCCAAATAATAGAACAAGAAATGTACTATAGAAACCAAAAAGAAATCCATTCATTCTAAGGACTGGCAGGATGGGGCTGGGGTGAGGAAGGAGAAAGTAACATCCAGAAAAGCACTTGAAAGTTACATCCAATTTCAACTGCAAGTGGAGAGAAAGGGTATTTGAAGTTAACCACCACCACACACCCCCAAAAAAACCAATGTGAACAAACATAGAAATAATAAAACACATTCTTTCTTTTTTGGGGGAGGGATTACTTAGAGAAGAAAATGGTTATAGGGAGTACATAAAGATTTGTACTAGAAGGTAAAGCTGAAAGGGCAGTTGGAGACCAGATGGTAGAAGACTTTAAATACAAAACTGAATAGTCTAAACTGGTGGTGGGGAACCTGTGGGCTCAAGACCACACATGTGGCCCTCTAGATCCCCAAGGATGGCCCCTCCACCAAATCCAAACTTCACAGAACAAATCCCTTTTTTAAAAGGATTTGTTCTGCAATGTTTAGATTCACTCAAAAGACTGCACTCAAGGATACAACCCCAGGGTGGGAGGTTCTAACTTTATTCCACAAGCTGGGAAATACCACTAAAAATTTTAGGGGAAGGGAAAGACATGCTCTGACCTCTGCTATTCTCAATGGCAATGTGAAAGATGGGTGGAGAAGAGAGGAATTGAGGGGCAATGCAACCAAGTAGTGGCTATGGCAAAGAAATGAACGAAAGAGGTTAAGGCTGGAGCCAAGATGTTGGGGAGTGAAAAGGAAAAAACAAAGGGTAGGTTTACCCATTGCCAATGGCTTTTATCCTATCATCTTAATAGCACTGCATTTATACCACTCAAAATTTGGAAAGCACACAGTATAACACTGAAAAGTCTTCCTCCCACCTGTGCCCTCACAGTCACTCAGTTCCCCACCCAAGGCAACAATTTCTTAAATATCCTTCTACAGATGTTTTATCATAAACAAATAAATTATGTACCTATACTAATACATATATATATATATATATATATATCCAAATATGTGTGTTATATATAATAATAGCCAACTATTTTAAATTGCACACAAACTTTATGAAATTCTTATCCATTTCTTTTTTACACAAATGAAAGCATGCTATTTATACTGTACTGTACATCTGGCTTTTTAAAAATTCAGCCCTTTTGAAAAGCAATTTAGCAATATATAGGTACACACATGCAAGTATACATATATATCATATATAAAGAACCAGGCTGGGCACGGTAGCTCACGCCTATAATCTTAGCACTTTGGGAAGCCAAGGCAGGAGGATTTCTTGAGGCCAGGAGTTGGAGACCAGCCTGAACAAGAGAGACCCTGGCTCTATAAAAAAATAGAAAAAAATTAGCCAAGGCTGGTAACATGCCTGAAGTCCCAGCTACTCAGAAGGCTGAGGCAGGAGGATCTCTTGAGGCCAGGAGTTGGAGATCAGCCTAAGCAAGAGTGAGACCCTGGCTCTACAAAAAATAGAAAAAAAATTAGCTAAGGCTGGTAATATGCCGATAGTCCCAGCTACTCAGGAGGCTGAGGCAGGAGGATGTCATGAGCCCAGGGTATTCCTGGTTACAGTAAGCACTGCACTCTAGCCAAGCAACAGTGACTCTGTCCCAAAAACAAAAACAGGCTGGGTACCCGCAGCTCAGTGGTTAGGACACAGCCACATGTTCCAGGGCTGGTGGGTTCAAATACCACCCAGGGCCTGCTAAATAAACAAACAAACAAAAAAAAAAAGCCAGGCATTGTAGTGGGTGCCTGTAGTCCCAGTTACTGGGGAGGCTGAGGCAAGAGAATCACTTGAGCCCAAGAGTTTGAAGTTGCTATGAGCTATGACTCCACGGCACTCTACTGAGGGTGACAAAGTGAGGCGCCTGTGGCTCAGTGAGTAGGGCACCAGCCCCATATACTGAGGGTGGTGGGTTCAAACCCAGCTGCAGCCAAACTGCAAAAAAAAAAAAAAAAATAGCCGGGCGTCGTGGCGGGTGCCTGTAACCCCAGCTACTCGGGAGGCTGAGGCAAGAGAATCACCTAAGCACAAGGATTTGGAAGTTGCTGTGATCTGTGACACCACAGCACTCTACCAAGGGTTAATAAGTGAAACTCTGAAAAAAAAAATTTTTTTTTTTTTTAAGTGCTCACATATTTTGACAAGAAATGCTGGGCCTGTCTCCTATGAAAAATTAAAAAGAGAAGGAAAAATAAAGCACAAAACATAAAATACAAAAATACTAGAAAGATGGGAGTTATGGTGATCTCTCTCTTCACAATTGTTTGTGTTGCTGTCTTTAATTAGCAGATGACAAAACAGTGGGGAAGAGAACATGAAAACATTTCAGAGTTAATACTAACAAAATTTGACAACTAATTGTCCATTGCTTTTTTCCACAGAGATGTCTATTCTCTAAATCCTGAATTTGATCTCCAGGACTACTACCACTAAATATAACACACAGACACACACAAAATAAGAGTATACTGTATGTGTGGAATCACCAAGTATTTCACAACATTCTTGACTTTACAGCTCTCAGGAAATAGAGCAGCTTTAACACAAACCACCAAGGACAGAGCAGCCAACAAAAAAACAAATGAATGCTTTAATTGGCATGTACTGAAACAGGCTTTGCCAGTATCTGTTATAAATGATGCCAGAGAACCACTTACCCGAAGGTATTTTGCGTTTTCCTCAGCTCTCTTAGTCTATTTTAACTTGATTTTAACTGAAAGACAGAGTGTTTTGCTCAGAGGGAAAAAAACTCAAGTCTTCTCATCCACAAGGAGTCAGTACTTGACTTCTACAGGAGACAGTTAACTAATTAATTCATTAAATGAGAGACAATTACTTAGCAATTTCAGGAAGCCTGCTGCCTGAACAAACAGAACCAAAGAGAGAGTTCAGAACTGAAACTAGAATCTACCCAAAGTCAGTCAAAAATGCTAAAATAAGTATTTCTGCTAAAAGAAAAAAGCTGCTACCTCAAAAATTGGTGATATATTTAAATCAAAAGTATTTTTTTACATACTTGTAAAATAAGAACAACACACTTAATGTTTCCTCTTATAATTGATTGGGTAAAATGTTTAACAATGTTAACAAATTTTTTAAAAAAGTAAACATGACCTAGGGTAACACAAAAAGTAACATGGGGTGGCACCTGTGGTTCAAAGGAGTAGGGCACTGGCCCCATATGCCAGAGGTAGTGGGTTTAAACCCAGCCCTGGCCAAAAAATAAAATAAAATAAAATAAAATAAAATAAAAACATAGCCTACACTAGAAATAAAAAAATGTTTCATGGCCTTATTGAGTGAGGCCTGTTTCTCTCTGCTAATCAAAATGGCTTGAGTGTTTACACTAAAAATGATAAAAAGCAGTTTAAAAAGTTTTGGGTCTCTCAGACTAACACGTATGCTAATGATCTAATATATCAAATGATTCAGTAGTTTCATGATATTTCCATTTCGTTTCTATATTTTCAAAGGGTGAATTAAAATGACTTTAAATGAAATTAACCAAATATGATCTCCATTCTGAATGGCCAGGAGGCAGTGGCTCTGCCTGTAATCCTGGTACTCCAGAAGGCCCAGGCAAGTCGACTGCTTGAGCTCAGGAGTTCAAGACTAGCCTGCGCTAGAGCAAGAACGAGTCTCTAAAAAATAGCTGGGTGTTGTGGCAGGCACCTGTAGTCTCAGCTACTTGATAGGCTGAAGCAAGAGAATTGCTTGAGCCCAAGAGTTTGAGGTTGCTGTGAGCTATGACACCATAGTACTCTACCGAGGGCAAGAAAGTGAGATACCAAAAATTATCTCCATTCTACAAATAACTTCAGAGTTAATCATTTGCCATTTCAAAGATGTCTTTTAAGCAGTTGTAAATCCCTCTTGGGCAAAAAGTCAAGGACACATGAAAGACACTGAGATGAAGTAGCTGAAAGTATCTGAACAAAAGTAGGTGGTCTACTTTCCAGATTAAACTTCTCCCAAACTCAGTTCAAGTATTTAAAAGGTACACATAGATTTGACATTTCCAGAGACATTTAAATTTATATTAAGTACAGTGCACATGTGCTTGAAAGAGCCTTGGCATTCTGAAGATTGAGAAATAAATCTTATGAGAGATTAGGATCTCAAACATTTATTGTCTGTAAAAGATGGTGGTGTTTCAATATAGACATATGTTATAATTACACTGAACTGTCTCTATTTCTAAATGAGATTATGCCATCTAGAAATATTTTGCCTACCAAGCCAACAGATCAAGATCTCAAGGCCTCAACTGACTGAAGTAAATTGGATAGTAGTAATTCCTGGGCAATTTACCAAGCTTAACCTTAAGTGACCTTTAGAATGAGTATGATCTACATTACCATATTAACTATACATTTCAAAAAGTTCACACACAACCCTAAATATCCACTAAGAAAAAAAAAGATTAACTTAAAATTCAATGACTTGAATGAATTAAAAAACCCAAATAATAAATGATACAAATTACTACTTGTTTAAATAACTTAGGTTCATAAACAGATGCTTTGATGTTTTATATTCTAAAAGATATTTCAGAGACTACAAAGGAAAATTCTGATGTGTTGTGACTAGAAAACTGGTTACTTATTGCTCTTTCTGGGTTTTGGAGAGGGGGTCACCCTTTGTCACCTGGGCTTGAATGCATGCCATCTAGCTAGCTCACAGCAACCTCAAATTCCAGGACTTGAGTGATCCCCCAGTGTCAGCCTCCCAAGTGGCTGGGACTACAAGTGCATGCTACCACACCCAGCTAATTTTTTCTAGTTTTTGTAGATATAGGGTCTCACTCTTGCTCAGCCTGGTTTCTAGCAATCCTCCGACCTCGGCCTTCAAAGTGCTAGAATTACAGGCGTGAGCTATGTGCCCAGCCCAAAAACTATAATCCTAGCACTCTAGAAGGCTGAGGTGGATGGATTACCTGAGCTCAGGAATTTGAGACTAGCCTGAGCAAGAGTAGGAAGACCCCCATCTCTAAATACAGCCAGGCATTGTGGTGGGCGCCTGTTGTCCCAGCTCTTGTGGAGGCTGAGGTAAAAGGATCGCTTCAGCCAAGGAGTTTGAGGTTGCTTTGAGCTATGATCCCATGGCACTCTACCAAGGGCAACAAAATGAGACTCTGTCTCAAAAAATAAATAAATAATAAAAATAAAAAAATTAAAAATTATGCAGTATATCAAGATGAAGGATATTTCTTTTCAAGTATGCACATCAAAACTAAGGTAATATATCTGGAAACACTACTTTTTAAGCCAGAACCTAAGGAGATCAAATCTTTCAGGTTATTCTGTATTCAATGTAAAACTATCTGCTGGGCACCAGGCCTAGTACTGGGGACACAAAGATCAGTAAGACACAGTTCCTGCTGTCAAGCAGCTCAGAAAACTTGGGTTGTAAACCAGATCCATTAACTCACTGAGACTTTTTAGGCAAAACATGCAGCTTCTCTGATCCTCTTCTCTAATAAGGAGTTACAGGAAAATAATTGTAATGTGATGAGGCAAAAACAGAATATTGAACACCAAAGTATTGGAAATTATAAAAAAAAATGTGTATACTGAAGTAGTTATTGTAAAATACTTAGAAACAGAAAAGCACATGATCCCAGTTTCCCTCCTTGCTTACTCGATCTTTCTGCTTTTGCCCAAACATGAAGGAGTTATTGTTCTAACTCTTACTCTCCCCAAACCAAGGTTTCCTTGGGGTTGGCTTCTAGTATTCCTGGGCTCACCACAAGTTCAGTCCTGACTGGCCTAGGCAGCTTCATCTCTGCTCATCTAACATGTGGCGGTAATATGAGTCAAAACAAACTGTTCCTCCGTGACTTTGTTCCAATTGAGATGAACTGACATTTTCAGATCTTAACATGCTTTCAATTTCAGTACCTCAAATGACAATGTCACAGAGTTCAGTAATTACAGATAAAAGCATTTCCCACATGAATTATGTGAACACTGGAAGAGGCTAATATGTAGTAAGTTAAAAGCCTATAGCATGAAGTTAATCCTCTTCCTGTCCTTCATTGCTACTTCCAACTGAAGCCAAATTTAGCCAGGAATTCGTGCCCTTTTACTAAGCGTTCTGCATAAGAAGCAAAGACCACAGCAGATCTGTCATACAAATAGGGCATGAATCCCTGTTGTAAGAGTATAATGTATAATTCACCTTATTTTAGTATATTGCCTCAATTAGAATGAGAGTATTCTATCATAAATAATATTTCAATGAGGAAAAAATGTTAAACATATATGGCAAATTGACTTTTTAATTTTAACTTTATTAAGTCATATTAATTTTTTAAAACAGAGATTTTAATTGGTAATGTAAAATTTTTCTGATATGACTAAAACCAACTACATGTGCATTAGAGAAAAGCTATTTAATACAACTAATTTTAATTGGTACTTTCAGTTGCATATTTTGCATATAATAGAAACAATCTTTTATTGATTTTACTATGAAAATTCTTTAGGACTCTGCCTTTCTATTCAGATTGCTTCCAGGAAATGCTTATTTTTCTTTTTGCTTTAATGCATCACTGTCCATTATAGCAAGTCCTACCGTCAATTATTGAATAATAAAATTCTTAACAGAGAAAGGAGGTAGAAGATCCTTACTAATCACTGAAATCAACTGAAGTTACCACAATAAACCAGATCCACCAAGACACTGTCCCCTCAATATGACCAAAAATCTTGGACATAAAATAATGACCCCAGAGAACCTAATAAATGGAACTACAATATAATGCTTCCCAGGACAGATTCAGTTGAATAATTAATTTGCTTTGTTTCTTAAATAAATACTTCAGTCTCTTGGTTCAAGAAACGATGGGAGCATACAAGGACCAAACATTTGATAAGCCTGGGCTAATCAGTCTCCTTGACAATCAAGATGCAGTTCCTAGGGGGACAGAAGACATTAACATTGATAAGACTTGATTAAATACCAAGATTTTTGCAATAGAGAAACATGAACCGTTATCCTGGCAGGGACCAAAGAGTATTAAAAGTTCTAAGAATCAGATCAGCCAAATTCAATGTGTGTGACCCTGATTTGGATCTTGGTTTTAATGAAGGTACTTTTAAAAATTATGAAACAATCAGGAAAATTTCAACACTGAATAGAAATTGATGATGATAAGGAATTTTTTAGGTGTAATGCTATTACAGTTTGGTTGGTTTCGTAGTCTTTATCTTGTCAAGATATACAGGGTATCCATTAAGTTTTTGTGCAATTTAAAATGTGAAACTATTTTAAATTGCATACGAACTTTATGGACCTGAACTATTTATGGATGCAGCCATATGATCTCCGAGAATCACTTAAAGTAAGCCAGTGCAACTGTCATGCAGATAAGGAAGATAAACCATGATACTTGGAGAAGCTAACTGACAGGTATATGGTGATTCATTGCACTCTTTCTCTAGATTTGTATGTGTTTGAAATTTCCCAAATAAAGTTTTTTTAAGGCTACAGAAAAATAATAAAATGATTCTGTATCTGCTAATATACTTGTATCTCCAAATAATATTAAGTAAAAAAGGCAAGTTGCATTACATAAAGCAAGGCTCTTCCATTTACTGCAAAACTGCAAGCAAGTTACTTAATTTTTCTGTGGCTCAGTTTCCTCACCTATAAAATGGGAATACTAATAGTACCTACCTAACAGAATTGTTCTGAGGATTAAATATGATGATTTGTATAAAACACTTATTAATAAGATAGTGTCTGATATATAACAGTGACTCAATAAGCATTAGTTATTTATATTTGCAAACCACAAAATCCTATATTTTCTTTTCTCTGACAGTCTCACTATGTCATCCTTGGTAGAGTGCTGTAATGTCACAGCTCACAGCAACCTCAAACTCTTGAACTCAAGTGATTCTCTGTCTCTCTCTTTTTTTTTTTAAGAGATAGTCTCACTTTGTCACCCGCGGTAGAGTGCTGTTGCGTCACAGCTCACAGCAACCTCCAGCTCTTGGGCTTAGGCGATTCTCATGCCTCAGCCTCCCGAGTAGCTGGGACTACAGCCACCCACCACAACATCCAGCTATTTTTTGTTGCAGTTTGGCCAGGGCTGGGTTTGAACCCACCACCCTCGGTATATGGGGCCAGGGCCCTACTCACTGAGCCACAGGCACCTCCCTCAAGCAATTCTCTTGCCTCAGCCTCCCTGGTAGCTGGAACTACAGGCGCCACCACAATGACCAGCTATATTTTTTGTTGTTGTTGTTTAGTAGGCTCAGGCTGAGTTTGGACCCACCCGCCCTGGGGCATGTGGCTGGCCCCCTGACCACCGAACTATGGGCGCCAAGCAATAACCCTGTGTTTTCTAAGTAAACATATGGAAAAAGATCAGAAAGAACTACAACCAAGAACAGTGGTTACCTCTTAGATATCCAAGAGAAATATTGAGATTTGTGGCAGAGTTCAGAAAGGACTTCAAACATCCAGCCTTATACAGGCTCACACCTGTAACCGTAGCACTCTGGGAGGCCAAGGAGGGTAGATTGCTTGAGCCTATGAGGTCGAGACCAGCCTGAGCAAAAGCAAGACCCCGTCTCTACTAAAAAGAAAAACTGAGGCAAGAGGATTGCTCGAGCCTGAGTTGGAGGTTGATATGAGCTATGACGCCATCGCACTCTACCCAGGGTGATAGCCTGAGACTCTTGTCTCAAAAAACAAACAAACAAACAAAAAAATGCATTCAAGTCTGTGTAATGTAAGTGGCTCTAGGCTATGATTCCTTTAAGAACAGGTATGCCTTATTTATCCTCATACCTCTAGTATCTACCACAGTGTCTAGCTCTTATCAGAACAATCAATAGCAATCTGTGTTGAACAGAACTGCTCAAAATAATGAGCCATGGGGTGGAAAGGTAGAGAGTAAATGGAAAGAAGTTGGGGGAGAGGAAGACCACCACAAAGCGGGGGGGGGGGGGGGGGTAAAACCAGAAAGACTAGAGGTATCTGAAGGAAAAATAAGGTGAGGCTACATTTCTCCTTCAGTGTTCTTAATTCTTATTATTTATTGTCATTTCATTTAAGGTGCTTTTGCAGATAGTAAAAGAACAATGCTATCAAATACAGCACTGTTGACTATGAGACACAAAATCTCTTGCCTTCTCTGTCACCCATCTCCAGGCTTTCCAGTCTCTTACGTGATGTACATCTATGTTTTTTTATTTTTAATCTGCCTGGTTTTCCTTCCCCCTTCTGCATGCTAATTTTCCTTCAAATTTGAATTTCCTTCAAATTTCCCCCTCTCAATTTCCTTTTCCCCCTCTCAATTTGCTTAGGCGCTGACTTTACTCAGTTGCAGAGGTGAGCATGTGAACCAGATAAGGCCATTCCTTTGGTACTGCTGTGTTATTTAGGGGTGGGAGGCAGGGGGCAATACTTCCTAGACCTAACCTAGAAATTGGGGAAAAGATATCTCCTTCCTGCTGATTGTGCTGGACTGGAAAGATTTCATTTATTTATTTGTTTATTTTTAGACAGTGTTTCATTTTGTTGCCGTGGCATCATAGCTTACAGCAATCAAACTATTGGGCACAAGCAATTCTCTTGCCTCGACCTCCTGAGTAGCTGGGACTACAGGCACCCACCACAACATCAGCCAATTTTTTAATAGACGAGGTCTCACTCTTGCTCAGGCTGGTCTCAAACTCCTGAGCTCAAGCAATCCACCCGTCTTGGCCTCTCAGAGTGCTAGGATTACACGATTACATTCAAAGCACTGGCCTTGAACTGGAAGAATTTTAATCTGGGGCCACTTCTCATGACAGAGCCTGTCTGAGATGAAGCCAGAACAAAGGAAACCAAAACTAAGAGATGTTTCTGATCTGATCCCTGATGATACCCTAAGTTGCTGGTTCAGTCGTGGTAGAGACAGTACATTCTGGACCAAAGTAACTGAATTTCTGTCACTTAAGACTGAAATAGTCTTAACTAACACATCTTCAGAAACAGGTTTCTTACAGTTCTAGAAGCCCACTGCTGGCCAAAGCAATGGTTTCAGTGGAAGATGCTTTCAGAAATTTCCACAGTACTGAGAGCCAGATGGAACAGGGAGACAAGAGTTTTAAAAAAGAAGAAAAGAAGTTACACACACAAACAAATAAATTATACGTCTGTCTTTCAAGTCTGTGTAGTTCAGAACCTATGGTTGGACTACTACCCCTTTTCTGTCTAAACTGAGCAACTGAAAGTTCAGAAGAAAACTCTGCAAAGATATTACATGGTCTGTAAGGTCTCCCAGCCTTAGACTCTGGCTACACCTCATCTTAGAACCTTACAAACTTGAGAGAAATTACCCCTTATGTTGATATTTAAATATGGGGATTTGTGAAGATCTTCAGGTGCATGTCTCAAGAATGTGAGTAATAAACTGATTACAGGTGCATGCTCATAATAACATGTTAAAATCTTAGTCACTTTATTAGGTTCAGCATAATTATCTGGGGAAGGCCAAAGGCTCAGGTCCCATTCAGGAAAAAAAAAAAAAAAAGTCCTCATCTCAACTCAGAAAAGAAGGAAAGGGACAAGGAATTAAGCTTTAACTATGCCCATGCATCAGGCATAGTTTACATGTTACTTCATTTAATCTTTATATACTCGTAACATCCCCATGTGCTAGGTGCAGTTTCGCCTGCTTAGACGAGAAAATAGGCTCAGAAAGTAACATAAACACCTGAGGCCAAACGGTGTCAGCTGAGGAGTCAAACTCTGCTAAAGCCCTCTTCACTCCATTCTCAACCCCAGCCTGACAAAAATAATACAGATTATGCAAAGAAATATTTATTGAATAAAAGAACATTCTTTTCATTTAAAAACATTAATGTATCATTAAAAAAGGACCCCAAGGAAAAATTACTCTTTGCTTTACGCTAGCAGCATCTTCTTCCACTTATATGAAGACAGAAAAGAATGCATTTTTACAACATAGTATGGAATATGATCTTCATTGTTACATTGGTGATGATGAAAAAAGAACAAGATCAAAATAACATGTGAGATCTATTTTTCAGTAAATTTTTGGTCTGGCATAAATACTTGTACAGTCTCAGCGTATGTTGCTTTTATCCTACAGTACACCAACAAATGAACAATAGAAATTCTATCAGCTAAAAAAAAGTTCAAAGAGATGTTAATGATTTTCTCACTTAAAAGATTTTGAAAATCTACTCTGCCACCAAGCATGGACAAGATTCACGCTTCATTTTGAAATTGGTTAGACTTACAACAAACAGCCTATGACATTCCCGTTGTCCCCACCTCACTTCCTCCTTTCATTGCTTCTATTGTCTCCTTTTGCTACTGTATACTTCTGATGTAGCTAAATT
Organism: Loris lydekkerianus; assembly: GCA_963574355.1. Taxonomy (NCBI): domain Eukaryota; kingdom Metazoa; phylum Chordata; class Mammalia; order Primates; family Lorisidae; genus Loris; species Loris lydekkerianus. The sequence goes on from CAUYPK010022290.1 coordinate 40,220, forward strand.
GGGTCCATGATAGTATGTGGGCGAGAGAGGTTAAAGAAGAAAGGGATAAATCAAGAAATGACAGTTGTAAAAGCAGTAATAGTAAAATCTTAGCTTGACAACTGGTTGTAAAATCATAGCACCGTCTAACACATGAGGATTCATTTGTTGTGCTCCAATTTTGTGATCTGGAGGTAGGGATGGAAAAAAGCAGGTCTTTTTTTTTTTTTTTTTTTTGTAGAGACAGAGTCTCACTGTACCGCCCTCGGGTAGAGTGCCATGACATCACACAGCTCACAGCAACCTCTAACTCTTAGGCTTACGGGATTTCTTGCCTCAGCCTCCTGAGCAGCTGGGACTACAGGCGCCCACCACAACGCCTGGCTATTTTTTTGTTGCAGTTTGGCTGGGGCTGGGCTCGAACCCGCCACCCTTGGCATATGGGGCCAGCGCCCTACTCACTGAGCCACAGGCACACCCAAAAAAGCAGGTCTTAATGAATATAGCTCGGTGGTTTTTTTAAACTAATGAAAAACATAGCTCATCAAAACCTGAGAAAAATGAAGAACAAAGAAAAAAATGAACCAATTTCCCCATACTCAATAATGCTTTACTCATATAAATTCCTTCTCATCAACTCTCACATAATGCACTAAACAGATCTATGCTTATACCTTCAAATAGGAATATTCTGTCGTTTTACAAAACAAATGACATTTGAGCCATATTGAGTATTTGTAAATTAAGACAGCTAATGCCACAGATTTATATGTTACAATGAAGAGCTTTCAATTGTATACTAAAATTTAAAATTAAATCTTCTCTGTGTAGTCTTTAAATAGCTCCAATGATGTAAATAATCCCCAAATCCTCCAAAAACCAGAATAATCTATACATTAACCTTTGGCTTTAAAAATTCCCAAGGGAATTCTTAGTCTCTTAGTCTCTCTTAGTCTCTCTTCCTTCCCACTTTAGTTGTGGATATCACTTATAAATCAGTCTCTGATCCTATGTCCTATTTTACATTTAATCCCATTAATCACAAGATTCATTTACTACATGTATGAATTTATACCTGTCCAAACTTGACTTTAACTTACGGGAATACATTTGTTTAGCAACCACATTTAACCCTTAACCCACCCCTAAAAAAAATTCCCCAAATACATGTAGATTCCTTCTCAATTAACATCTATCCTAAAAATGCTAGGCTCATTCTTCATTTACTTCCACATTCAATACCAAATTCACCTGGAAGTGAGAACAATGTAACCTAAATATTGTACCCTCATATTAATTTGAATAAAGTTTAAAAAAATAAAACCAAATGCAATAGAATCTTCCCTTACAGAATCCCTGGTGCTGTCCTTCCTTTCCACTTTCCCAGTCACCAGCCATTCTAGGTCATTATGTCTCACAAGCATTATTTCAGTAGCCTCTCAGCTGATCACCTAACATATACGAGGAGCTGCCAGGATTCACCCTTTCAATTTGCCCACTCAGAAACCCACAGGAGCTCCCTATTGTTTCAAATCCAAACTCCTCAGCCAACTATTCTAGACTGTTACAGTGTAAAGGCACTTTTTATTCCATAACCCAAGTTAGTTTGTTTGTTTGTTTTTAAACTTAACAAAACAGCCAACATTAGATCCTGATGTATGTCTGCCTTTCAAAAATGCCCTATTTTAGGCTGGGCATAGTGGCTCACGCCTGTAATCCTAGCACTCTGGGAGGCCAAGGTGGGTGGATTATCTGAGTTCACAGGTTCAAGACCAGCCTGAACCAGATAGAGACCCCATCACTAAAAATAGCTGGGCATTGTGGTGGGCATCTATAGTCCCAGCTACTTGGGAGGCTGAGGCAAGAAAATCATTTGAGCCCAAGACTTTGAGGTTGCTGTAAGCTATAACACCACAACACTCTACAGAGGGTGACAAAGTGAAACTCTGTCTCAATTAAAAAAAAAAAAAAGAAAGAAAGAAAAGAGCTAGGCACAGTTCTGGCCTCCTTCCTGATAAGCCCACCTCCACACCTTACCCTTACCATCCAAAAAACCAAAAAACAAATCTATATAGAATCACAAGAGTTTTGTCCTGATGGAATTTTTAAAGCTGGAAAGACCTCAATTCCCATTCCCTTATTTCCCATTGAGTTCTGCATGACAAGATGAAATCCAGGAAGGCTAGATGATTAGCCTAAGGGTATAACAGCCAGACAGGTGCAAGGCTAAGAATTGAACCTGATACCTAGGCCAGTGCCCTTTTCACTGCAGCATTTCAACTGATTTCTTCCATGCTTACTTATTCCAGAAAATAAAATTAACCATATCAAATGAATCCTCACAAAACAATTGTGTATAATCATATGGTATGGTTAATACTGACAAATTTTTGACTATTCTCAAGAATACTGGGTACTTGTGAGGAATGAAGAAAAGATACTTCTTAGATTTTATGTAATTCAAGATTCCATTTTCATGAACTATACATATCCAGTCATCTATGCAGCCTCGTCCCCAACAATAGCTTAAGCAAACCACATGTCTCAGATAAAAATGTCATCTATTCCAGGCTCATCAGCATATGTTAGAATCTGTTCCTAATATAGAATCATAGACTTTTGGAATTGGAAGGAACTTTGGAGATCACCTCTCATTTTACAGAGGAAAATAATACTCAGCAGGAACCTGCCCAAGGTCAAGTGTGTTCTTCAGAACCTAAGCCCAGAAAAGAAAGTTCTCAAAAGATTGCAGAGAAAAACACAATAGTGAAACAACTTAGCTTGTCTCCCTTTACCTCCACTTCTTAAGTACAACTTCCTGTGTAGGGAACTTTTGAAATTTAAGAAAAGAAAGCAAAAGGGAAAAACTAAGTCAATCTCTTTTATGACCCCCCCCCCCAAGTCTACTGTCAAGTCACTCATTCTAAAAGCTTAACAGAAGGAGGACCATTGTAATAAATCTTAAAGGGTAATATTTTGTAACAAAACCACCAAAGGCATATGGATACAATTTAAATAAGTAGTGGGGAAGATGATACATACAAATTAACAATAGCTATAATATTCTTATCTCTTTAACAAATTACATGGAGGATTGCTCATAAATAGAAAAACTTTAATAAACACACAACTTTCAAGGAGGAAAGAATTTTAGCCACCATGTCTATCAATTATCCAAGAATACCAATACATTTTAAAATTTTATCTTGGTCTCAGCACTTAAAGCTGGATATTCTTTTTATTCTTCCTTTATATATCTTAAATTACATAATGAAAAACTGTAATTTAAGGAAAACCGTTTACCAACCCTTAATAAAAAGAAACCGTTACTCAAACCCTAATAAAAGAATTGTTACACTGTCCAGCCATGTTTGTAAAAATGCATGAAAACAAAACATTCTTCAAAATTAAGTCCTGAAAAAGACAAGACATATCTTTTTTAGTTTTTTTCAATGACAAGCACACTGCATAAGTGAATTTACCTGTAGAAATATGTTTCTTAACTCATGAGGATCACCTCGCTTGGTTGCCTGCACCTGTTATAACAAGAACAACAAAAAAAGACAAGTTAATGCTTCACTATCGACCACACAATCTCTTCAGATTAACACTAACAATCAATGCTCTTATCTTTAATAAGGGCATTTAGTTAAAAAGCAAACAAAAAGCCCTAGTTGCAGATAACAACTGTCAACTTGGAGATCTGTGACTACAGAGGCTGGAAAAACAGGTTGAATAACCTAAGCTATAGTAGATGCACCGAACAGTGCTGCAGGAATGGGAAGAAACGGCAATGAAGACCAATCGTTTACTTCACATCGACTAGCAACACGGGTAGCAACCATCCACCTTCAAATGAAGAGGCCGGCAAGGGTGGAGCAACAGGAAAGTTAAAATGCCCAAACAGATCACTTGGCCTAGCAGCCTTTCTTCCCGATGGAAAGCAATTCTAGCATATAAATTATCTCCGCTTCCTTCTCCGTATCCAAACTAAAATACGAGAGCTGCCACAAATGCAAATACTTTCGACATCCAGCAACCTGCGACGCAAATGCTAACCACTGTCTTCAGCCCTATTAATGCCCCAAATTACTCAGTACTCACCCGCCTCCCCCACCGCGATTCACTGATGCCCCAGGTACCCCCGGCTGTACTTGCCACTTCCTCCCACACCCTTTCCAACGCCTTCCAACTCCACACTCACAATCCCATGCACCTAGAGCAGGACACTACTCGGCCTTCACCGACCCGTGGTCCTCACAAGCCCCTCCAACTCACAATCCCGTCTCCTTCCCCTCCCCCAGCCGGGCATCCTCTTCCTACGGTCCAAGCCTCACACAGCTCTCCCGCCCGCTGGCTGGAGCCCCGAGACGGGCCATCTAAGAACTAGGCAGGGAAAGAGACGGGAGGAGGTGGAGGGGGCTGCAGGCAGGACCCTCAGAAAGTCTCTTATGCAATAAAAGCAGCCGTAGAGAGTTGGAGTCACCTTGACCGCCATGCTGTGCTCGGAAGCCGGGGACGAGCGAGTGAGCGAGCAGGGCCGAGCTGTCAGGGCGCGCGCGCGCCGCCTCCCTGCCCGCGCCCGCCCTCCGGCTCGCGGCGCCGCGCGCGTCCCTATGCAAATAGCTCGGGGAGGGGAGCTGGCCCCGGGCCCGCCGGCCGCCGCGCCGAGACGCGGACGCGCCTCCCACGGGGAAGACTGGAGAGCCAGCCGTGGGATTCCGCCGCGCCGCGTGGTTGCCACTGCTGAATCGCCGCCAGAAAACCCCGGGTTTCATAAGGTCTCTTAATGGGTGTGGCTTGGGTTACCCACCAGCCAAAGCCGTTTTCCCTGAGGCTTAAAGGACACTTGGGGCCTATACTGAGCAAAATTTCAAGAATGGAAGAGCACGTCCCATTAATAACAGCAATGAATTAATGACAAGTACTGGCAAAAAAGACTGGTAACCATTCAGTCTTAGGAACCACTGGGAAAAAGCTAAGGAAACATAACTTGAGAAATATGCCCCTAAATTGGCATGGAACGAATAAACTTAATATACTTTTGCTTTGTGTGCTATTATAAAGGTTTATTAGGAGACTCACTCCACTTTGCTAATCACTCAAATCCTTTGTCTTTGAGGTAGAGTACGAACACATACGGAACAACTCCATTTGTCTAAAACGGAGCTGGCAATGAATCCTGGCGCTTGCCCCTGCAAAAACAGAAAATAATTCTTCATTCGATTTCTACGCCTACCTAAAAAGTAGTATAGCTCTACCTTGAACCAAAAGTATGTCCCTACGGAGTCTTGCCGTTTTGACTATAATAAGTCAAATATTAATTCACTCAAACATGTACTGGACATCCATTATATGTCACTGTCCTACTTGTAAGGAATACAAAGACAAATATAGTCCCTACCCTCCCACTTACAGATGGTCAATGTTACCCACAACCCCAACCACATGTTTACTTTTGTTTTTAAACTAAGAATGATCCTTATTTAAAAAAAAAAAAAAGTCAATAACTCCAAGAGGTATTTTAGTCTCACTTAGCTGTAATCCCTCAGCACCCTCTTTTACATTTCCAATGTTGAATCTCACATGAGACTTCTCATTTCTCGAGTCTCCCTAAACATATTTGTGTTTAATGTCCAAGTAATAGAAATGAAGAAAGAGTGTTAAATGGAAATTGTGGAGAAGTGCTCACTGTTAGTACAGTACTCCCTAGATAAATTTTTCTGCTACAGTTGCTGTAACTGTCTTCCACTATTACATACACCTCTTTCTTCAGTTTGTGCAAGATATTCTAAACACTGTAATATTTTGTTACTTTGTCTAGCACCTTATGTCCCTGATACTCTATTTCTTAATAGTATGAAGTTTCCATAGGTAGGAATCTCAAAATATTTTTTTATGTGACTTTACAAGGGAAGGATGTCTGTTTAATAGCCCTAAGTCCCTCAGTTTGAATAAAAGTACTTGAGGGGAAGGAAGACATTTACTTAAACTGATGACAATATTTTATAGAAACGTGATGTTGAGTGGTGCCTGTGGCTCAGTGAGTAGGGTACTGGCCCCATATACTGAGGGTGGTAGGTTTGAACCTGGCACCCACCAAACTGCAACAAAAACAACAACAACAACAAAAAATAGCCAGGCCTTGTGGTGGGCTCCTGTAGTCCCAGCTACTGGGGAGGCTGAGGCAAGAGAATCACCTAAGCCTAAGAGAGGGAGGTTGCAGTGAGCTGTAATGCCATGGCACTCTACCAAGGACGTCATAGTGAGACTTTGTCTCAAAAAAGTAAAGAAACACGATGTTGCTGACACAATGTTTCACATTGTTGGAGTGAAAATTTAGGACTAAACTGGCTATGAACCTACTGCTAGGTAATTAGCTAGATATTAGCTGGGAGGATTATGGATAAGGCTAGGCTATTTGGGGTTGGTTTGGGTCCTGCTGACCTGTCCTATTATGGAAATAAGGCTGATTAAGACTTTGCAGGTAGGTTGTTTTGGGAGACTTCCAAGAAACCCCGATACTCCTCAAAGTTGTCTATAAAACCCAAACCTGTGCTTTCCGCAGATCCTGCAGTCACTAGGATATCGCCTGGCTTGCTGTGCAAGTTGTTAATAAACTTTCTTTTTCTTGCTAAAACTTTACTTGATCTTTTAAATTATTTTAGCAAACTAGCTCAAGCCAACTTTTTGGGGAGCCAGGAGAAGATATGTTTTGCTGATTTACTTTCATTTTTAACTCTTTCTTCTTTTACTCCCGAGAAAGAGAGTACCAGGGAGTCATGTGTTTTCTGTTTTACAACCTGCTTAGACAGGGGATCATAGTATGAGGGGGAATATTTAATTGGCATCACCATGTTTTGGCTTTTGGCTTTTACAGTAGCTGGGCACATTCTTAGCAAATGGCCTCTGTGATTTACATTCTATTCCAGGACTTGATCTCTTCCCTTCCATTTTTACTAGTAGGTGATCAGAAGAAGAGCGCCAGACATTGACCTGAGTAGGGCAAAGAGATTCATGTGCTTTCTGTAAGAGGTCAAGCCTTTTACAATTGCCTTCCTGTTTAAGGAAGACAGCTAGCAGTACTGGTGATATGGGAACCTATCTCTTGGTTAGTAGAGTGGGAGTTGCATCAAGCCTGTTATTTCAGAGAGACCTATATCAGACCAACTGGTCTTTCAACTTTGTCTTCTACCCTTATTGGCCACTAGTTCACCCCAGCATAACAAACTTTCTTTTTTCCTTTTCACTTCATTCCTTTCTCCCAGTGCTGGTCAAGTTTCCTTGCTGAGACTCCCATTTACATATGAGTCTCCTTGCTGAGACTCCCATTTGAAGGTGGCTTAATGGGATCCCTTGGACTTAAGCCAGAAGTACTATTCAGGTCACTGGTATGAGACTGACCTCTTTCAGAGATGTCTGACGGGGAGAAGAAACACTACCCTGTCCAGGCAGGGGTATCCAATTAGACACTGGAGCACTGGATTCTCTGATCTCTTCTTTCTCTTTCCAGATGGGCAACCGGCCATCTATCCCACCTGACAGCATATAGGGATGTATTCTGTTCTTCTTCTTCTTCTTTTTTTTTTTTTTCTGGTGGAGACAGAGTCTCATTCTGTCTCCCTGGGTAGAGTGCTATGGCATCATAGCTCACAGCAACCTCACATCTTGGACTTAAGTGCTCCTCTTGCCTCTGCCTTCTAAGTAAGGCCTGTGCCACTATACCTGGCTAGTTTTTCTGTTTTTAGTAGAAACAGGGTCTCACTTTGCTCAGGCTGGTCTCATATTCCTGAGCTCAAGCAATCTACCTGCCTCAGCCTTCCAGAGTGCTAGGATTACAGGTGTTAGCCACCAAGCCTGGCCAGTGGGATATATTCTTGCCAATTGGAAATACTTTGATTACCAGGAGCTCAAAACACATCATGTGATTTTCTTCTGTAATACAACTTGACCCTGATATAAATTAGAAAACTCTCAACATTGGCCACTTAGTGGGACCTTAAACTATGAATATTGACTGCCTTAGACAACTTTTATAAGCATCTGGGCAAATGGTCAGAAGTCCCATATGTCCAGGTATTCTTCTATTACAAAGATCAACATAACCTCTGTTGCCAAAAGGTTAAATCCTTAACAGGAACATCCCTACCTTCTTACATTGGTCCTTCCTCTAGAGTCCTTTCACCCCCATGCCAGAACCTTTTTCCTCATACACTAGGCCACCACAGGCTGGGCCAAAAGGTGCCAAAGTTCTGTCCCTAGTTGAGACTGCCAGTGGAGAATTTGGACCAGCACTAGTTCACAAATCTTTCTCCCTTACTGAGTTAAAATAACCCATATGCAAGATATTTTTTTTATCTCTCTTTTTTTTAAAAAAATATATTTTTTCCAATCTTATTTATTTATTTGCAGTTTTTGGCCAGGGCCAGGTTTGAACCCATCACCTCTGATATATGGGGCTGGTGCTCTATTCCTTGAGCCACGGGCACTGCCCGTATGCAAGATCATAATCAGCCTAATTTCCCATAATAGTCCACGTCAGCCTGACCCAAACCAATTCAAAATAGCCTGAATGTATCTGTCCTCTGCCCTGCTGACATCTAGCTAACTGCCTAACACTACCAACATAATTTGTAGGTATAGGCACCAGGTCACAATGGACATTTTCTTGATTAAAAAATTGCTAATCTTTGAATAAGTTCAGGGGCTTCACTGGTGCCAATCTAGTTGCAGTGGAGATGATATAACTTCAAATTAAATAAAGCTGCCACATGAAGAAGACAGAAGAGCTCAGCTACCCTAAATAAATGTCAGTTTTGCTAGATTTTTCATGTATCTAAACAAAATAATCAACAATAAAATGTTGTATTATACGGGGCCAGGTGTGGTGGCTAATGCCTGTAATCTCAGAACTCTGGAAGGCTGAAACAGGTGGATTGCTTGAGCTCAGGAGTTCAAGACCAGCCTACGCAAAAGCAGAGACCCTATGTCTAAAAACAGCCTGGTGTTGTGGTGGGCACCTGTCCTAGCTACTAGGGAGGCTGAGGCAAGAGAATCACCTGAGCCCAAGAGTATGAGGTTGCTGTGAGCTGTGATGCTATAGCACTCTACGGGGGGTGACAAAGTCTCAAAAAAAAGAAAGTTGTTTATAATATTAATATAAGCCCTAAGGTAAATGCCCTAATGTGTTAAGAATGTATACTAGGACTGGCTGTGATAGTTTCTGCCTATAATCCCTACTACTTGGGAGCCTAATGTAGAAGGATCTCATGAGACTAGGAGGTTTTTTTTGTTTTTGTTTTGTCGCCCTCAGTAGAGTGATGTGGCATCACAGCTCACAGAAACCACCAACTCTTGGGCCTAAGCAATTCTCTTGCCTCTGCCTCCCAAGTAGCTGGGACTATAGGCACCCGCCCCAATGCCCAGCTATTTTTTGTTGCAGTTGCCACTGCTGTTTTAGCTGGCCAGGGCCGAGTTCAAACCCACCACCTTCAGTATATGGGGCCCGGCACCCTGCCTAAGATAGGAGCTAGAGACCAGCCTGGGAACATTTCAAGATCTTGTTTCTACAAAAAAATAAAAAATAGAGGGTGGCGCCTATGGCTCAGTGGGTAGGGCACTAGCCCCATATACAGAAGGTGGTGGGTTCAAACCTGGCCCAGGCCAGCTAAAACAGCAATGACAACTGCAACAACAACAAAAAATAGCCAGGCATTGTAGTGGGTGCCTGTGGTCCCAGCTACTCAGGAGTCTGAGGCAAGATAATCGCTTAAGCCCAAGAGTTGGAGGTTGCTATGAGCTGTGATGCCATGGTACTCTACCAAGGGTGACAAAAGGAAACTCTGTCTCAAAAAAAAAAAAAAAAAAAAAATACACCCAAATGGTGGTGTACACCTGCAATCTTAGCTATTTGGGAGGCTAAGGCAAGAGAACAGCTTCACTTAAGTCCAGGAGTTATAGGCTGAAGTAAGCTATTATTCTGCACTCCAGCCCCTAGGTGACAGAGTAAGACCCTGTCTCAAAAAATAAAATAAAATAAAAAAATTTTTAAAAGTATGTACTGTAAGACATGCACTAAGTATATAAAAGACTACAAAAGCATATATTATAGAGTTCCTGTCCTGAAAAACTTTGCAATCTATCAGTATGTTGTGATAAATGGCTAGTTTAATAATATTAGCAGATGTTTTAGCAAATTAAAACTTTTTTTTTTGAGGCAGTCTTGCTCTATCACCCAGGCTAGAATGCCATGGCCTTACCCTAGCTCACAGCAACCTCAAACTCCTGGGCTTAAGTGATCCTCCTACCTCAGCCTCCTGAGTGGCTGGGACTATAGGTGCCCACCACCATGCCTGGCTAATTTTTCTATTTTTAGTACAGACAGGGTCTTGCTTTGGTCTTAAACCCCTGACCTCAAGTGACCCTCCTGTCTCAGCCTCCTGGAGTGCTAGGATTAGAGGTATTAATCATCATGCCTGGCCTTAAAACTTATTTTTTGCTTAACTGTAGATTATCAATGTTGACGGAAAACTTAGCTAATGAAATATCAAAAGACAATTCTTTCAAATAAGACTCAACAATATATTTGGGAAAAGGAGGTGAAAATAACTCAGAATTCTCCATATTTTTATTACACATCAATGTAATAAATTAACTCTTCAAGTCACAAATGTTTATAAACAAGAATTTAATTTCTTAAAACTGCTGGGTGCTATGGCTCATGCCTATAATTTCAGCACTGGGGAAGCCAAGGCAGGTGGATTGCCTGAGCTCACAAGTTCAAACCCAGCCTGAGACAGAGCAAGACCTGACCCCATCTTTAAAAATAGCCAGGCATTGTGACGCCTATTGTCCCAGCTACTTGGGAGGATAAGGCAAGAGATCGCTTAAGCCCAAGAATTGGAGGTTGCTGTGAGCTGTGACACCATGGCACTTTACTCAGGGTGACCAAGTGATACTCTGTCTCAAAAAAAAACAAAAAACTTTTTTTTTTAAACTGTGGAACTTTAAGTTGAAAACTCAATAATTAAGACGACCTAGTAAATTTCAGAAAGCAAAATCAGAAGTTAAAGTCTAAGAAACTACTTATAATTGTATTTTCATTTTTAGTCCTAAAAAACAGATGTCATTAATAAACATTTATTTCATAGAGCTGGTTTCATGAAAGATTCAACATGTAGCTTGACTAAGCTGGGAATTTAAATCTGCTGTGAAGTTGTTGTACATTAAAATAATATATTACCCCCAGATGCAAAACCAAAATGTGAACTTGGTAAACAAGTCCACAGTAATAATCTCCAACTCCTAGCCAATTTTTTTGTTTGTTCTGAGATAGTCTCATTATGTCGTCCTCGGCAGAGTGCTGTGGCATCACAACTAACAGCAACCTCAAACTCTTGGGCTTAAGCGATTCTCTTGCCTCAGCCTGCCGAGTAGCTGGAACTACAGGCACCCACCACAACGTCTGGCTATTTTTGTTGTTGTTGTTGTAGTTGTCATTGTTGTTTGAACCCGTCAGCCCTGTTGTATGTGGCCAGCGCCCTAGCCACTGAGCTACAGGCACCAAGCCACCTAGGCAATTTTTATTAAAATAATTTGAAACAAGCCAGGTACTTTGTGGGTGAATGTTAGAATTAACCTAATGTCTAATGTCCTAATAAGCTAAAATACAATTATTAAAATAAGGCATTTTCCATTGATCCTATTCTGCTACAATCCGTGGGCATCTTTCCATTTTAATAGCATACCATTTTTGTATATCTTCTAACCTCCTCTGATTATTTTACTGACATACATTTTTGTTTCAGTTTCCATATCTCATATATGAATATCATCTTACAAGAAGTAAATCAAGGTGGGGTCTAAACATTTACTAGAGTATTAGAGTATCACTGACTAATTAAACCAAGAGTAGAGTTCTTCTTAAGTTAAAAATATATACTCCATCACTATGATGAGTAATAACCTGAATTTATTTTATATCCCTCCCCCAAGTAGAAAGTATGCTTAAAATACTTGAAATTAATAGCATGATCTAACCTTAAGACACACACACACACACAGGGGCTATTTGAACATCTAGATTTTGTAAGTGTAGATTGGTTTAGCCTATTCTAAAATTATAAAGTGGTTCTCTATATTTTACTGAAACATTATAAAACATAAATCTTATAAGTTGCAGTTTTAGCTCCTTCCTTGCTAAAGGTCTATATGGAGAAAGGTCTATATGGAGAAATGGAGCTGGGAAGAAATATGAAGGATTAGATGTCCAGCTTTGAGCAAATTAAGTTTTACTTGGTAGGCTGACTTGGAAAGCAATGAATCAGAAATTATTTCAGGGCGGCACCTGTGGTTCAGAGGAGTAGGGCGCCGGCCCCATGTGCCAGAGGTGGTGGGTTCAAACCCAGCCCCGGCCAGAAACTGAAAAAAAAAAAAAAAAAAAAAGAGAGAGAAATTATTTCAACCAAGCCAGTTATAACAAGATACTAGATAAATGACACACTCTAGGGCCATCTACATATTATAAACCCCCCCAATGGCTGGGTGCAGTGGCTCATGCCTATAATCTCAGCACTCTGGGAAGCCAAAGCAGGTGTATCAACTAAGCTCATGAGTTCAAGACCATCCTGACCTAGAGCTAGACCCCCATTTCTAAAAACAGCTGGGCATTGTGGCAGGTGCCTATAGTCCCAACCACTTGGGAGGCTAAGGCAAGAGAATTGCTCAAGCCCAAGTATCTGAGGTTGCTGTGAGCTATGACACTACTGCACTCTACCAGGGGCAACAATGAGAGACCCTATTTCAATTTAAAAAGTATTATAACCTCCCATATGAGCATTTACTTTTATTGAAATAAATTTCATTTTGGTGAAGAAGAGATGGGTATCAAAAATCAGATGAAATAGGCTCGGTGCCTGTGGCTCAAGTGGCTAAGGCGCCAGTCACATACACCAGAGCTGGCGGGTTTGAATCCAGCCTGGGCCTGCCAAATAACAATGACAGCTGCAACCAAAAAATAGCCAGGCCTTGTGGCGGATGCCTGTAATCCCAGCTACTTGGGAGGTGGAGGCAGGAGAATCGCTTGAGCCCAGGAGTTGGAGGTCGCTGTGAGCTGTGATGCCATTGCACTCTACCCAAGGCAACAGCATGAGGTTCTGTCTCAAAAAAAAAAAAAAAAAAAAAGTCAGATGAAATGGTTGTTACTCCTGCAACTGTCTTTTCTTAAACTGTCTTCCTCACAGTTTGAGTCTGAGTCTTGTAAATTATGCAATGGAAATGACAATGATCTTATTTTTGGACAATATCCTTTATTCCCTTGGAGAAGCAATAACATCAGTTTTCCTTTCAATGGATTTTGAAATGAATTCATGGAATGAGCTTCCCTAGACATACAGCTATAAATGCTTTATCACTAAACTAATATTAAGTAGGAAACCATATGATCAGATGGAGGATTGAACTACATGAACTTTAATCCTTCTTCAAACACTGTAATTTCATGATTTGGAATGGGCCAAAAAAATTTTTTTTTCCAGAGACTTACTTTATTGCCCTCAGTAGAGTGCTATGGTGTCACAGCTCACAGCAACCTCCAACTCCTGGGCTTAGGCGATTCTCTTGCCTCAGCCTCCTAAGTAGCTGGGACTACACGCACCTGCCGCAGTGCCCGGCTATTTTTTTGTTGTTGGAGTTTGGCTTGCCACCCTTAGGTCTACAGGGCCAGCGCCCTACCCACTGAGCCACAGGCACCACTCCCAAGAATGAGCCAAATTTTAGTTAATAAGCATTTATTGCCTTCCTTGTGTTTGTACAAGACTCACTATTGTAGCTATAGGAAATGTAAGAGAAATAAACAGCATGATTCCCAATGTATGGAGTACTATGGAAAGTGTTTACTATTCATTTTTTAATGAATGAAGTGAATGATGCTAAAACCTTTTTTCATGTGCAAAGTGTCAAAGCAATTTTAGGCAATGATGGGCTAAAGACTCTGTGGTCTGGCCAGACATGGTGGTTCACACTTGTAATCCTAGCACTCTGGGAAGCCCAGGTAAAAGGAACTCTTGAGCTCAGGAGCTCCAGACCAGCTTGAGCAAGAGTGAAACCCCATCTCTACTAAAAGTAGAAAAATTAGCTAGGTGTGTTGCTACATGCCTATAGTCCCAGCCACTCAGGAGGCTAAGGTAATAGGATAGCTTGAGTCCATGAGTTTCAGGTTGCTGTGAGCTAGGCTGAGGCCATGGCATTCTGGTCCAAGTGACAAAGTGAGACTGTCTCAAAAAAACCCCAAAACTCTGTGGTCTGTCACATATTCTCATTCCATCAAAAGCATGTAACTGAGAGAGCAAACATCCTGCCACCCACCCCTGCCACCAAGCACCCACTTGGTTGCTTTTTGTTTTCCTTCCACTGAGAGGTCAAAGAGGAAGAATTCTGTGGACCTGATTCAAAGTGTCACTTTAAAACTTGTGTGGGAGAGAAGCAAAAGTCTCAGAATGACCAAAGTAAATTTGAAAAAAAAACAAAGTTGGAGAACTTAAACTACCTGGTTTCAAGAGTTTCTATAAAATTTGGTCTGTTGCAGTGGTTTACACCTGTAATCCTAACACTCTGGGAGGCTGAGGTGGGAAGATCCCTTGTGGTCAGGACTTGCAGACCAGCCTGAGCAAGAGTGAGACCCTGTCTCTACTAATAATAGAAAAATTAGCTAAGCATTGTGGTGGGTGCCTTTAGTCCCAGCTACTTGGGAGGTTGAGGCAGGAAGATTGCTTGAACCTGGGAGTTTGAGGTTGCTGTGAGCTAAGCTGATGCCACAGCACACTAGCCCATGTAACAGAGACTCTGTCTCAAAAGAAAAAAAAAAGTTACTACACTCACACACACACACACACATATATTTTTGAAACAGAGTCTCACTTTGTCAATCCCTAGTAGAGTCCTGTGGCATCATAGCTCACAGCAACCTCAGACGCTTGGGCTCAAGCAATTCTCTTGCCTAAGCCTCCCAAGTAGCTGAGACTACAGGTACCCACCACAACACCTGCCTATTTTTAGAAACTTTGGAAACTAAGGAAGAGGTCTTGCTCTAGCCCAGACTGGTCTTGAACTTGTGAGCTCAGGTGATCCACCTGCCCCGGCCTCCCAGAGTGCTGGAATTATAGGCATGAGCCTCCGTGTCTGGCCCCTAAGAGTTACAATAAAATTAAACAAATCAATACAGTGCAGTACTAGATGGAATGCAAATTGATAAATAGATCAGTGGACAGAATGGAGAGCCAAGACATAGATCCAAAATTATAAAGTTATTTGATTTCTAACAAAAGTACCAAATCAATTCAATGAGACCACAGTCTTTTCAACAAATAATGTTAAAATAACTAGGTATCAGTGTGGGAAAATAAATGAACCTCCATCCCTACTTCACACCATACACTAAAATTAATTTGAGATGAATCATAGACCTAAATGCAAAAGCTAAGGCTAGGTGCTGTGGTTCAGGCCTGTAATCCCACCATTCTGGGAGGCTGAGGAGGTTAGATCTCCTGAGCTCATGTGTTTGAAACCAGCTTGTGCTAGAGCGAGACCCCATCTCTAAAAATAGCTAGGTATTGTGGTGGACGCCTATAGTCCCAGCTACTTGGGAGGCTGAGGCAAGAGAATCATTTGAGCCCAAGAATTTGAGGTTGCTGTGAGCTATGACTCCATAGAGTGACATAGGTGTCTACCAAGGTTGACAAAGTGAGACTCTGACTCAAAACAAAACAAAACAAAAGCTGAAGTTGTAAGGCGTCTTCCTAACTCAGGAAGCCAAGGTGGGAGGATCACTTGAGGTCAGCAGTTTGAGACCAGCCTCAGCAACATCACAAGAACCCCCCTCTTAAAAGATTGAAAAAAGGGCGGCACCTGTGGCTCAATGAGTAGGGCACCAGCCCCATATACCGAGGGTGGCAGGTTCACCCAGCCCCAGCCAAACTGCAACAAAAAAATAGCCAGGCATTGTGGCAGGTGCCTGTAGTCCCAGCTTTTCAGGAAGCTGAGGCAAGAGAATCACCTAAGCTCAGGAGCTGGAGGTTGTTGTGATGCCATGGCACTCTACCAAAGGCGACAATGTAAGACTCTATCTCTAAAAAAAAAATTGAAAAAAATTAGCAGTGTATGGTGGTGCACACCTGTGATTCCAGCTTCCTGGGAGGCTAAGGCAGGAAGATTGCACGAGCCCAGGAGTTCAAGGCTGCCGTGAGCTATGTCCTCACCAATGCACTGTACCCTAGGTAGCAGAGTGAGACCTGTTTCTAAAATAAAAATCAAATTAAATTTTAAAAAATGACAAAGGACTATTATTCAGAATATAAAGAACTCCTAGGCCACATGCGGTAGCTCACATCTGTAATCCTACACTTTGGAAGGCCAAGGCAGGAGGATCACTTGAGACCAGTCCAGGCAACAGAGCAAGACCCTGCCTCTACAAAAAATATAAAACAAAAATTAGCCAGGCAAGATGGCATGCACTAGTTGTCCCAGTTACTTGGAAACTAAGGAAGAAGGATCAGAAGCTTAATAGTTCCAGGCTGCAGTGAACTATGATTGTGTCACTGCACTCCAGCCTGGTGTCAGATCAAGACCCTGTCTTTCAAAATAAACCAAAACAAAAATACCCAAACTCAGTGATAAATAACCTAATTTTTAAAAAGTGGGCTAAAGACGGCTGGCTGCAGTGGCTCACACTTATAATCCTAGCACTTTGGGAGGCTGAGGTGGGTGGACTGCTTGAGCTTTGGAGTTTAACACCAACCTAAGCAAGAATGAGACCCTGTCTCTACTAAAAAAATAGAAAAACTAGCTGGGTGTGGTGGGCACCTATAGTCCCAGCTACTGGGGAGGTTAAGGCAAGAAGGACCACCTGAGACCAAGAGGTTGTGTTTGCTGTGAGCTATGATGATGCCATGGCACTCTACCCAAGGCAACAGAATAAGACTCTGTCTCAAAAAAGAAAAAAAAAACAAGTAGGCTAAAGACTGAAACAGACACTTCACAAAAGAGGATGTACAGTCGATAAAAACATGAAAAAGTATACATCATTAGTCATTAGGGAAATTAAAAAATTACAGTGAGATGATACTACTATGCACTTAAAAGAATAACTAAAATTAAAGACTAAAAATGCCAGATGCTGGCAAGGATGTAGAGCTCTCATACACTGTAATGGGCGTGTAAAATGGTGTAATCATTTTGGGAAAAGGTCTAACAAGTTCTTAAAACAATAAACAGACCTACTATGACACAGTAATTCTACTTCTCAATATTTACCCAAGAAAAATGAAAATGAAAAAGACCTATACAGGAAAGTTCATAGCTACTTTATTCATAATAGTCCAAAACTGGAAATAGCCCAGATGTCCGTCAATAGAACAGATAAACTATGGTATATTTATAGAATGGAATACTACTCAGAAATAAAGTGAAGCAATCTACTGATACATACAACATGGATGAGTCTCAAAAGCATCATGACACGTGAAAGAAGCCTCATGTGGACTCCCATAGTGCAAAAGAGCATATACTGTATGAATCCATTTATAGAAAGTTCTAGAACAAGCAAAACTAATGTACAGTGGAAAAACATCAGAACCATGATTGCCAGGGGAGAGGCACTGCCTGGAAGAAGAGTAGTATATGTCTTGCTAAGGGTTATCGGGTGCATGCATTTTTTCAAAACTTAGCAAATGTATACTTAAGGTTTGCACGTTTCATTACAATTTTGTGTAAATTTTTCTTTAAAAGAAAAAAAAACTATGAACAATATTGAACTCCCCCCATTGATAGAATATATTTTGGGGAAAGAGTACTAGTGTTTTCAATTTACTCTGAAATGCATTAAAAAATAAAGATTTATGGATGGATAGCAAGATGGATAGACATATGTAACATCTAACTGTAGGAAGTATACAGGAGTTCACTGAAAAACATTGTTTCAATTTTTCTAAATGATTGAAAATTTTCATTATAAGATATCAGGGATAAATTGTGTTGAGCCTTTGTGTTTCTGAAGATGGTTATCTGTGTATAGAATTATGTTGTTTGGCTAGAAATTGTAATGGGACTTATTTCTTGGCCACTGATATAGGTCTCTCTGTGCATTGTCGGAGAGGAGGGAAAAGAAACTGAAACTGCTTAACAAATAATGTATGTCCTTTGTGAGCAAAGGAATCTGTGAAAATTATATTGCATGGAGAAAAAAATGTTTTCCTTTACATGGATTCAGTTGATAATTGTATGTCCTGACTGGGTACAGAGTCTCACGCCTATAATTCTAGCACTCTGAGAGGCTGAGTCATGTGGATAGGTTGAGCTCACAAGTTTAAGTCCAGCCTGAGAAAGAGGGAGACCCTGTCTCTACTAAAAAAATAGAAAAACTAAGGCAAGAGGATCACTTGTGCCCAAGAGTTGTAGGTGGCTGTTAGCTATGACACCACGGCACTCTACCCAGGGTGACAGCTGGAGACTGTCACCTATAACTATATAAAAAAGTTATATGTCCTTAGAATTGCGCATGTATGGTATAGATGTTTTTTGGTCTAATAGTTAACCCATGGTGGTGGTGGTGGGGTGACCAGGAGGAAGAATGTGGAAGTACATTTGTATAACAAAAATAACAGAAACCTTGGGAAAAAAACAGAATCTGAAGCCTAACTTGGAACTCTCCTGCTGCAATGCATCCCAGGTGTAATTCTAGACTGAGAAACAGACTTTCTGGGAAATATCCTGCAATTGGTCATTTTGTCCTTGGGGTTCCCTGTTAATGGAAGAAAAATGGATTATGGGACGAAACCAACTTTCCAAAAGGGGCAAGGCAGGTTTGTACTGGGAAACCTGAAAAAAGGAGGCATTAAAGAAGAGAACTCTACAAACATCAAGACAAGGAAGCTAGGAGTCAGGATATGCCCAGGAAGAAACTTCTCATGAAGAATTATATTAGAGGAATTATGTAATATTGATCAGTATTAAATTGTACTAATCAGAAGGACAATCAAGCTTTTAAATTAGAAAGTTCTTGAGAAATAGTATTAACATCTAGAAGTTGAAGAGAGAGATCTTGTGGAAAGAGACAAGTCAAAGAAAGAAAGTAGGCAGAACTGTGAAATGGTCAGCGTTCTTTTAACAAAAGGAGGAAGGAAGCTGAGAATATGGTAGAAACTTGATCAAGAAGGATTAAAGGTCTCTGTCAAAGTTGTACTCTGTATATTCTATTCCTAGCTGCTCTGAAAATAGGATACTACCTTAAGGCAATGACAATATAATAAGGCAAATGACAGACCTGAATTAAGAGTTGGGGTATAAGATCCTTTTGCTCCAAAAGATACCACAAAGGATAAGCATACAACATGAAAAGAGATAACTATAGGCTAGGCAAGGTGGCTCACACCTTTAATACTAGCACTCTGGGAGGCTGAGGCAAGTGGATCACCTGAGCTCAGGAGTTCAAGATCCGCTTTAGCAAGAGCAAGACCCCATCACTACTAAAAATAGAAAAATTATCTGGGTGTTGTGAGGGTCACCTGTAATCCCAGCTACTCAGGAAGCTGAGGCAAGGAGACTTCTTGAGCCCAAGAATTTAAGGTTGCTGTGAGCTATGATGATGCCACAGCACTCAATCCAGGGTGACAGAATGAGACTCTCTGTTTTAAAAATAAAATAAAATAAAAAGAGTTAACTGTATACTGAATATTTGAGGAAGCTGCTGGGTAATACTGACCTATTGCTTCTTTCCTGACTCAGGTCAACCCAGTGTGGGCAACAGATCTACAGTCTTTCCTATATTATGCTTCACTATTGCTGCTAGAAAAGAAGCCCCCAAACTGTCATTGTTTGTTCACTCTCCTATTACTTTGCTCTTCTATCATTTGAATGGATGGGCTTGCCAGGATAGTTTGGGATAAGGATGGGAAATAGAAGAGGGAGTCAGGAGTTATAATTCCTCTAATCATCCCCAGCCCTTTAATAAAACATTACCTGTGAACAAGTTGTGTGTTGATGACATGGAAGAAAATTAAGTCACAGTAATGGGAAGTGTAGCCCTCCTCCATGAGGTAGGAACTCCTTCACTGAGATCCCTGTAGCACTAGCAGCAACATCAGTTTGTCAAAGACAGGCTCAGTTTTCTACATGGGGAGCAGCAGCTAAGTGAGTGTGACCCAAGATGTAACAGAGTGGTAATGAGAGACATGGAACACAGAGAAGCTATTGCTCAGTGGATGAAACAAATCCTTCTTTGCTTAAAAATACTCAAGAATGGTGGGGGTAGGGGGTAGGGAGGGGAGGAGCAAGATGGTGGCCAAGTAACAGCTTCCATACAACTGGGCATGGTGAAACTGGGAAGAGAAAACTACAGGCATTTCTGGCTGATGGGTTCTGCCCAAAAACATCCCTTTGGGGACACAGTGAGTCAGCAAGGGACTTTTGGACCAAATGAGGAGGACAAAAGCAGTGGAGAACTGGCAAGTGGTTGCATGTGGTCGTTCGGTCTAATCCCACTGGCAGCTGTAAGTACAGCAGTAGTGAGATTGCAAACTGGAAAGGTTTTATCTGCAAGCTGGTTTTTTTTGGACTTGGCACTCAGTTGAGCTACCTTGAGAGAACTTGGGCGGGAGTGCAGAGGACTTTAAGCATTGTCCAGGGCCCCAGACTGTGCTGCTGAGCTAGACAGAGCTAATAGTGTTTGGTGTGGGCTGTGTGGAGCCATTATGGGAGAACTGCCCTGGCAAGCGCCACCCTCTGGGTCCCAGAGCAAGGATCAGGTGGGAGATGTTGGGCAAGTAATCTAGTGAGTGAGCAACCTAAAGGCGGGAATTGAGACGCCTTGCAAACTTGGCTCTCAGGGACATAGAGTGAGATGGTTTTGGCACACTGAGTAAGCAGGCAGCCACTTCAGGAGTAATCCCAGCAACAAGCTCTTTCCAGGGAAGCCTTCTGCTTAGCCAAGGTTAATAGTTTAAAGAGTCTTTTAAGCGGGCTGAGGAGAGATTTAGGTTCACCACCCTGTGGGGTTTGAGAAATCAGCAAAGGCCTCCAGTCTCCATCTCATACAGCTATATCAGCATTCTGATTAACATCTCATACCCCAGAAGATCACCCATCGCCCAGACAATATTCAGCAAGATATATATACTGCTTTGTTTTTGTTTTGTTTTTTTATTTCAATATTTTCCCTCTAGATTTTTCTTTCTTTTCTTCTTCTTCTTCTTTCTTTTCTTTCTTCATTTTTCTAGTTTAAATATAATTTTCCATTGTTGCCTTCTTTAACAATTAGAACTTCATTTTTGCTAGTGTTTCTGCCCCTATTGTTTGGTTCCCCTCCCCAATTTTATCTTGTAAAGTTTGCTTGTTTTGGTTTCATGTATAGCATTTTTATCTTTCCTCTCTACTTGGTGGAGGTGGCGTACTGTATCTGAGCAGGCTGGCAAAGAGCTGCTGACCTCAAAGGAACCACCCAAACCGGTACCCCCAGGGGTTGGGGGTTTTTAAGGTGTGGATCAAAGTACCCTACTGTACACCTATATTGCTCCTATCTCCCTCTTTCTGTGCCTCTCTTCTTTTTGTCAATATGCCCTTTTACTCATCCCCTCTCCTTTCTCTTTTCTTTCTTTCTTTCTTTTTTAATCTTTTTTCCCTTCTTACTCTTCAATCTTCTCATCCTTCTGGTCCTGTACCAAATAGACTCATTGAAACCCTAGGCCAGAGGCATGGTAAGTTAAAGAGCAAGAGGAAGTGAAAGGAAAATTAGGGCAAGGAAACAGATAAAAGAAAACATTTATGAGGAAGAATCAGCAGAAAAATCCTGGCAACATGAAAAACCAGTCCAGAGCAACACCCCCAAGGGACCGTAAGGTAGCTACTGCAGAGGATTCCACCTATAAAGAAATGTTAGAAATGACACAAAGAAAATTTAGAATACAAATGATGGAAACAATGAAGGAAACTGCTGATAAAGTGGAAAAGAACCAAAAGGAAATATAAAAACAGAATCAAATAAGAGATGAATGATATGAAGAATATAGGAAGGATATAGCAGAGCCAAAGGAACTGAAGCAGCCAATTAGGGAACTTAAAGATGCAATTAGACCATGCAGAAGAAAGAATCTCAGAGGTAGAGGACAAAGCTCTTGAGATAACTCAGATTGTTAAAGAGGCAGAAAAGAAGAGAGAGAAAGCAGAATGTTCACTGACAGAATTATGGGACTTTATGAAGCATTCAAACATATGAGTTATAGGTATCCCAGAAGTGACAGAAGAATGCCCCAGGGGAATGGAAGCCATACTAGAGAATATTATAAATGAAAATTTCCCAAATATCACCAAAGATTCTGACAAACTTCTTTCAGAGGAATATTGGACCCCAGGTTGCCTCAACTTTATCAGAGCTTCTCCAAGACACATGTGATGAACCTATCCACAGTCAAGACAAAAGAAAAGATTCTTTAAGCTAGGAGTAAGTGCCAGTTGACCTACAGGAGCAAATCTATCAGGGTGAATAAAGACTTCTCTAATGAAATTTGTCAAGCAAGAAGGCAATGGTCATCTACCTTTAATTTACATAAACAGAACAATTTCCAGCCCAGGATTCTATATTCTGCTAAGCTAAGTTTTAAAATTGACAGAGAAATCAAATCATTTACTGATATGCAAACACTGAGGAAATTTGCCACAACAAGACCAGCTCTACAGAAAGTACTTCAACCTGTTCTACACACTGACCATCACAATGGATCAACAGCAAGGTAAGAACTCAGAAATTAAAGGACAGAACCTAACTTCCACAATGATGCAAAAGATAAAACTAAGCAATGGACTCTCACAAAGTAAGATGAATAGAACACTACCACACTTACCAACAATCTCAATAAATGTTGATGGCTTGAATTCCCCACTGAAGAGGCATAGGTTGGCTGATTGGATTAAAAAACACAAGCCATCCATTTGCTTAGCCATCCATTTGCTGTCTGCAGGAAACACACCTAGCTTCAAAAGACAAATTAAAACTCTGAGTTAAGGTTTGGAAGACAATTTTTCAGGCAAACAGAATTCAGAAGAAAAGAGGAGTTGCAATCTTATTTTCAGATACATGTGGATTTAAAGAAACTAAAGTCAAAAAAGACAAAAATGATCACTTTATATTGGCCAAGGGAAAAATGCAACAAGAAGAAGTTTCAATTCTAAATATTTATGCACCCAATTTAAATGCTCCCAGATTCTTGAAACAGACCTTACTCAGTCTGAGCAATATGATATCTGATAATACCATACTAACAAGGGACTTTGACACTCCTCTTACAGAGTTGGACAGATCCTCTAAACAGAAATTAAACAAAGATATAAGAGATTTAAATGAGATCCTAGAACAACTGTTCTTGATAGACGCATATAGAACACTCCATCCCAAAGATAAAGAATATATATTCTTCTCATCACCCTATGGAACATTCTCCAAAATTGATCATATCCTAGGCCACAAAACAAACCTCAACAGAATCAAAAGAATTGAAATTTTACCTTGTATCTTCTCAGACCACAAGGCACTAAAGGTGGAACTCAATACCAACAAAAACATTCAACCCCACACAAAGGCATAGAAATTAAACAACCTTCTGTTGAATGACAATTGGGTGCAGGAAGAAATAAAAGAGGAAATCACTAACTTCCTTGAGCATAACAACAAGGATGACACAAGCTACCAAAACCTGTGGGATATTGCAAAAGCAGTTCTGAGAGGAAAACTTACCACTTTAGATGCCTACATTTGAAAAACAGAAAAAGAGTGTATCAACAAACTCACAAGCCTTCTTATGGAATTGGAAAAAGAAGAACAATCTAAGCCTAAACTCAGCAGAAGAAAAGAAATATCCAAAATTAAATCAGAGATCAATGAAATTGAAAACAAAAGAATCATTTGGAAAATTAATGGAACAAGGAGTTCTTTTTTTAAAAAATAAATAAAATAGATAAACCTTTGGCCAGACCTACTAGAAATAGAAAAGTAAAATTTCTAGTAACCTCAATCAGAAATGATAAATGGGGAAATAACAATTGATGCCACAGAGAGTTGACATCATATCTAAATACTACCAGAAACTCTATTCCTAGAAATTTGACAATGTGAAGGAAATGGATCAATATTTGGAATCACGCCCTCTCCATAGACCTAGCCAGGAAGAAATAGAGCTATTGAACAGACCAATTTCAAGCACTGAGATCAAAGAAACAATAAAAAATTTTCCAACAAAAAAAGTTTGGTCCTAACCTGTTTAATGTAAATATTTCAAATGGTATATAAAACCAGTACATTATACCCCATGATTGCATTAATGTACACTGCTATGATTTAAAAAAAAAAAATGCCCTAGTCCAGATGGCTTTGCATCAGGTTCTATCAAACCTTCAAAGAAGAGCTTATTCCCATACTGCAGAAATTATTCCAAAAGTTTAAAGAGGAAGGAATCTTCCCCAACACATTCTACAAAGCAAACATCATCCTAATACCAAAACCAGGAAAAGACACAACTAAAAAGGAGAATTTCAGACCAATTTCACTAATGAATATAGTTGCAAAAATTCTCAAGAAAATCCTAGTCAATAGATTACAGCTTATCATCAAAAAAGTCATACATCATGATCAAGTAAGTTTCATCCCAGGGATGCAAGGCTGGTTTAACACACACAAGCCTATAAACATCATTCACCGTATTAACAGAAGCAAAAACAAAGCCCATATGATCCTCTCAATAGATGAAGAAAAAGGATTCGATAAAATCCAGCATCCTTTTCTAATTAGCACACTGAAGAGTGTAATAGGTGGCACATTTCTTAAACTGATCGAAGCTATCAATGACAAACCCACAGCTAATATTTTACTGAATGGAGTACAACCGAAAGCTTTTCCTCTTAGAACTGGAACCAGACAAGGTTGTCCTCTGTCACTATTACTATTCAACATAGTGCTAGAAATCCTTGCCAATACAATTAGGCAAGACAAGGAAATAAAGGGCATCCAAATAGGAGCAGGGGAGATCAAACTCTCCCTCTTTGCTGACGATATGATCTTATATTTAGAGAATCCCAAAGCCTCAATCACAAGACTCCTGGAAGTCATTAAAAAATATAGTAATGTTTCAGGATATAAAATCAATGTCCACAAATCAGTCAATGTATACGCCAATAATAGCCAAGATGAGAGGCTAATTAAGGACACAACTCCTTTCACCATAGCTTCAAAGAAAATGAAATACCAAAGACTCAATCGCAAGACTCCTGGAAGTCATCAAAAAATACAGTAATGTTTTAGAATATAAAATCAATGTCCACAAGTCAGTCAATGTATACGCCAATAATAGCCAAGATGAGAGGCTAATTAAGGACACAACTCCCTTCACCATAGCTTCAAAGAAAATGAAATACCTAGGAATATACCAAAAAAAGAAGTGAAGGACCTCTATAAAGAAAATTATGAAACCCTAAGAAAGGAAATAGCACAGGATATTAACAAATGGAAGAACATACCATGCTCATGGATGGGAAGAATCAACATTGTTTAAATGTTCATACTTCCCAAAGTAATCTACTGATTCAATGCTGTCCCTATTGAAATACCAACATCGTACTTTAGAGACTTGGAAAAAAATGATTCTGCGTTTTGTATGGAAACAGAAAAAAAACCCTGTAGAGCTAAGGCAGTTCTTAGTGACAAAAACAAAACCAGGGGCATCAGCATACCAGATTTTGGCCTATACTAGAAAGCCATAGTGGTCAAGACAGCATGGCACTGGCACAAAAATAGAGACATAGACATTTGGAATAGAATAGAAAACCAGGAAATGAAACTAACATCTTACAATCATGTACTCTTCGATAAACCAAACAAGAACATACCTTGGGGGAATGACTTCCTATTCAATAAATGGTGCTGGGAGAACTGGATATCCAAATGTAAAAGACTGAAACTGGACCCACACCTTTCTCCACTCACAAAAACTGATTTAAGAAGGATAAAGGACTTAAATTTAAGGCATGAAACAATAAAAATCCTCAAAGAAAGCATAGGAAAAACACTGGAAGATATCAGCCTGGGGAAAGACTTCATGAAGAAGACTGCCGTGGCAATTGCAACAACAGCAAAAATAAACACATGGGACTTCATTAAACTGAAAAGCTTCTGTACAGCTAAGGAGACAACAACCAAAGCAAAGAGACAACCTACACAATGGGAAAGGATATTTGCATATTTTGAATCAGACAAAAGCTTAATAATTAGGATCTATACAGAACTCAAATTAATCCACATGAAAAAAGCCAACAATCCCATATATCAATGGGCAAGAGACATGAATAGAACCTTCT
>CAUYPK010022291.1:0-58722 GCA_963574355.1 Loris lydekkerianus
AGTGTGATTCCTCCTGATTTTTTTTTTTTTTTAATTTCTGAGTAATGTCTTGGCTATTTCACAAGAGAGACTTTGCCTAACAAATGTAATCAGTGTAACCTGGTTTCTTGTACCCTCAATGAATCCCCATTAAAAAAAAAATAATAATAAATAAAAAAAAAATAAATAAATAAAATGAAGTACAATTTTTTTTTTTTTAATGTTTAAAGTATGATGGTGGTGCTTTGATAAGGATTGCATTAGATGTGTAAATTGCTTTGGAATACAATTGTGAACCAAGAGATGAACACAGACACTTATCATTATTTGATCTTTGATAAACCCATTAAAAATATAAATTGAGGGAAAGATCCCCTATTTAACAAATGGTGCTGGGAGAATTGGCTGGTAACTTGTAGAAGAGTGAAACTGGATCCACACCTTTCACTTAATAAAAATTGACTCTCACTGGATAAAATATTTAAACTTAAGATATGAAACTATAAAGATTCTTGGAAAGAGTACAGGAGAAACACTTAAAGAAATTGGCATGGGAGAATACTTTATGAAGAGGACCCCCCGGGCAATTGAAACAACACCAAAAGTAAAATACTGGAATCTGATCAACCTAAAAAGCTTCTGTACAGCCAAGAACACAGTAAGTAAAGCAAGCAGACAGCCCTCAGAATGGGAGAGGATATTTTCAGGTTATGCTTCTGACAAAGGTTTGATAACCAGAATCCACAGAGAACTCAAACTTATTAATAAGAAAAGAGCAAGTAATCCCATTTCATTGTGGGCAAGGAACTTGAACAGAAGCTTCTCTGAAAAAGGCACATGGCCTAAAGACACATGAAAAACTGCTTATCATCTTTAATCATCAGAGAAATGCAAATCAAAACCACGTTGAGATATCATCTAACTCCCATAAGAGTGGCTCACATAATAAAATCCCACAACTACAGAGGTTGGTGTGGATGTGGAGAAAAGGGAACACTTCTGCATTGCTTGTGGGAGTGCAAGGTAATACATTGCTTTTGGAAAGAAGTATGGAGAATATTCATGAATCTAAAAGTAGACCTGCCATTTGATCTTGCAATTCCTCTACTAGGTGTATATCCAAAGACCCCAAATCACTTTATAACAAAGATATTTGCACCAGATTGTTCATTGAAGCTCAATTCATAATAGCCAAGTCATGGAAGAAGCCCAAGTGCCTATTGACCCATCAATGGATTAACAAATTGTGGTATATGTATAGCATGGAATATTATGCAGCCTTAAAAAGGATGGAAACTTTACCTCTTTTATATTTACATGGATAAAGCTGGAACATATCCTATTTAGTAAAGTATCTCAAGAATGGAAGAAAAAATATCCAATGTACTCAGTACTATTATGAAACTAATTTACAATCACTCACACTTTCATATGAAGCTTAGATCACAACTATGGCCCAAGATAACGGAGGGAAGAGGGGTGTTGAGAGGGGAGGGGGGAGGTCCAATTGAGGGAGGGTGAATGGTGGGATCACACCTATGGTGCATAATGCAAGGGTACATGTCGGATTTATTAGTATAGAGTATAAATGTCTTAAAACAATAATTAAGTAAATGAGATGAGGTATATATTTACCAGGGTGATGTAAGCATTTCTAATTCTATATGAAATCAGCTCAATATACACCATAAATACATTAATGTATACATTTGAAAGCATTTCTACTAAGATCTGGAACAATTCAAGGGTGCCCAGAATTATCACTTCTATTCAACACAATACTGAAAGTCCTAGCCAGAGCAATTAAGCAAAAAAATTAAACAATGTGTACCCAAATCTGGAAAGAGTAGGTCAAATTACTGCTTTTTGCTGACAATATGATCACATATCAAGAAAACCCCACAGACTCCACCAAGAGATTCCCAGAGTTGATAAATAACTTAGGTAGCAGCATCTGTCTACACAAGTCAGTTGCATTTCTATACATTATTAACAGTCAAGCTGAGAGTTGAACGAAAACCTCAATAACCTTCCAAAAAAAGGAAGGTTCACTACCAAGAAAATAAAATATCTAGGTAGTGAAAGTTCTCTAAAGGGAGAATTATGAAACACTGCAAAAAGGAATCATAGATGTCACAATCAAATGGAACAATACATCATATTCCTGGATCTGTAGAATCAACACTGTCAAAATGTGTGTAGTACCAAAAGTGACTTACAAATTCCAGGCAATTTTCATCAAAATATTAACATTGTATTTCACAGACCTACATAAAATAATACTATGGTTTGTTTGGAACCAGGAAAGAATCTGAATGGCCAAAGCA
Source organism: Loris lydekkerianus (assembly GCA_963574355.1). Lineage (NCBI taxonomy): Eukaryota > Metazoa > Chordata > Mammalia > Primates > Lorisidae > Loris > Loris lydekkerianus. The sequence continues at coordinate 2,307 of CAUYPK010022291.1, forward strand.
AACTTAAGAAAAGGAAAACGTCTAGAGGCATCACATTACCAGAATTCAAACCCTAGTACAAGGCTATTGTAACAAAAACAACATGATATTGGCACAAAAATAGAAACATAAACCAATGCAACAGAACAGAAAACCCAGATACAAAACCATCCACACACAGACAACTGATCTTAGAGAAAGCAGGCAAGGATACACACTGGGGGGTGGGGGTGGGGGGAATGCCCTATTCAACAAATGGTGCTGGGGATGTTGGATAGCCACATCAAGAGTCATGAAACAGGATTTACATATCTCACCAGTCACAAAAGTTAATTCAAGATGCAGAAGAATGTAAGACGTGAAACCATAAGAAATCTAGAAGAAAATGTCAGATAAACTCCTCTTGATATCAGCCTTGGCAAAGAATTAATGAAGAACCAAAGGCAATCAAAGCAAAAACAAAAGTAAAGACAAGGAATGTGATTAAATTAAAAATCTTCTGCTCAGCTAAAGAAATAATCAACAGAGACAACATACAGAATAGGAGAAAATGTTCACAAGCTGTGAATCTAATAAGGGGCAAATAACCAGACTACAAAAAACTCCAGCAAATCAGCAAACAACAAAAATAAAACATTAAAACAGTGAGCAAAAGACATGAAGAAAGCTTTTCAAAAGATACACAAATGCCCAATAAACATGGTAAATGTTCAACATCATTAATCATCTGGGAAAAGCAAATAAAAACTACAGTGAGATTCACTTTTTCCCTGTTAGGATGACATTTACTGGAAAATATGAAAATGGTAGGTATTGGTGTAGATGCAGAGAGAAAGGAAAGCTTGTGTGCTGTTGTTGCGACTATAACTAATACAACTTCTATGGAAAACAGTATGGCGACTCTTCAAAGAACTAAAAGTAGATGTACCTTTTGATCCAGAAATCCCTGTATTGGGCATATACCCAAAGAAAAATAGTCATTTTATTGAAAAGATACCTTTACTTGAATGTTTGTTACAGCACAATTCGCAATTACAAGGATGTAGAATCAGCCCAAGTGCCATTGTTTCACAGGTGGATTTCCAAAACATGTATATGTACACCATGGAGTAGTACTTAGCTATAGAAAAGGGATGAATTAAGGCATTTTTCAACAATTTGGATAGGACTCAAGACCTTTACCCTACATGAAGTATCTAAAGAATGGAAAAACAAATACCACATGTACTCACTATTAAATTGAAACTAACTAATGAATGCACATGTGCATGGAAGAAACTAACACCCAACAGAAATCAGGCAGCAGGCAGCAGACAGAAGGGGTGGGCAAAAACTTACCTAACAGGTTAATGAACATTATCTGGGTGATGAGCATGCTTACATCACTAACTGAAAAATAACAAAATTAATACATATGACCAAAAACAATTGTACTTCAATAATATTTTGAAATAAATGTAAAACAAAACAAAACAAAATACTGGAGACTCAGTAAGTTATAAAAAAAAAAATACATTTATGTCTTACATTCCTGAAGGCTGGGAAATCCAATATCAAGGGACTGGCCTCTGGTGAATGCCTTCTCGTTTGTCACAATGTGGTGACAGGATCAGCTGGTGAGAAAGGAAGATTGGGCCAGTTTAGGTCTTTCATCTTCTTATAAAGCTACCAGTCTCATCCTGGAAGCCCTCACCTGATGACCTTATCTATCTTTGTTAATTCTCAAAGGGCCCCATCTCAATTACCATCAACATACAAATTTGAGGATTAAGTTTCCAGCACATGAATTTTAGGGGACCCATTTAAAGCACAGCAGTTATTTAAAAACATATCTCCAGAAATTAATTTCATATGCTGAGTTGGATATCATAACTTAGAAAGAACTAGCTAAAAACATTGTTGAGGAGGTGAAAAACTGAATATTATGTCAAAAATAGAGGATAGCATCAAACTTGTGATAAAAAAGAAAAGTCAGCAAGAAGTTCTCTTTAGGGAAAAGGTGATAATTGTTTCTAATGATCTGTAAATGAAGTGACATCTCTATAGAAGGGACATGAAAGCAATCATCTCGAGCCACTCAATCATTTTCTACATTTTTTATTTCTTTGAGGTGTCTGGGTTTCTTGGGTGTAATAAGTAAAATAAAGATCTGGATTTATGAGACTGAAATGGAGAGACTTGGTGCTTTTTTCTGGCTCAAATTGGGCACAGGAGGGTGAGTCAGATCTGGGTCAAGTAGGGAGTTAATGCCTTACATTGCAATGGAATTTGTTTTTTCTCCATTATATTTTCCTTTCTGTTTGTGCTTAAGTTTTCTACTTTCATGGGGGGGGGGGAGGGTGTCTTTCACTAATCTAAATATGTATTTAGGAGTTTTCACCTTATGAGAGAATGTATTGCAGAGCCCACAAAACACAATATATAAAATCACAAGGCTGAATACAACTGAAGTCTTCCCTTTTTCCAATCTTCTCTTTTCCTTATATCTCCATTCACATACCAGGTTTTCACTGGGAGATAGTACAGCACAAAATCTAATTTGGAATTTAAATTTATAAAAGGCAGGTTTGCCTGCTTTCAAACTGCCTGCAATCTAGGTGAGATAAGAAAGTACTCCAGGCTAAATAATACACGTGTACAGACAGTATGATTTTCTGAAAGGGAGCATCTGTTGTGATAAGTATTATGACCAGATACATATAGTCTAGTCTCACTTAACCAGATAAAAACAGAGATTTGTGATACATTTATATGAAGAATGAAATCGGAAAGAAATATTGGGGCTAAGATGTTCCCTTTTCTACATTCTCCTACCAAATAAAATAGTAATTTTTCTCTACCTTTCCATTCATTCAATTTTGTGGGATTCACCCTTTCTTTATACCTCTTACTTTCCTCTTAACTATTTGTTTCCTTTGAACATTTACATATTTTAATGACTATTTATAGCATACAGCAAAGTAGAAGAAATGCCTTACATTTATCATTTTTTTGTCTAATCATAATATTTCTTCATATTTTTCTTGGAGTCTTTAAATATAAAGCATAATAGGTAAACTTTAAGCCCTTTGTGAATGTTCAATTTTCCTTCTCTTTCCAAAAGATAGTAACTATTTGGTGCTTTTAATGCCCATCTATGACTAATTCTTTACTATATATTTCATCAATTGTCTATGCTGTGTTAAACAATATTCTAAATATTGGGTAAATGACACTAAACAACAATATAGAATCAAAATCTCCTCATGGAACTTACTGTCTACTGGGATTCATAGAAAATAAGAAATGGAAAAAGAGGAAATTTTGGGGAAAATATAGCATGACCACCATGGAAAGTCTTTGAGAATGCAAAATTTCAATAAATAACCTGAATTCTGTAAAGTTTTTGTGTTTTAACCATACGTTATATTGAATATATCCTTCTGCAAAATGGTATCTATTCATGTTGATAATAACACAATGGACATGCTCAAACCTATTTTCTGAGAAAACACAGAGATGATGGAAGTCTTAGGGTATACACAAGTTGAACTGTACTACTTTTTACCAAAGTCTCTGTGCCTATTTATTTCCCACCAGCAATGTGTCATGATTCAGTCACTTCCAGGATTTATTTCTTTGGATACATTGGCCTTTGACCTATATTTCAAGAAGTTAATTTCAAACAATTAAGTTGTAAAACATGATTTAACCTTAGGGTGCATTGCCACCATTTAGAGAAGGTCCACTTCTGTCTTTTGACTAATTAATTACCCTGAATGTAATCTTATATTATTATAGGTTGACTAGCTTTTATTTTAAATTTTTGCTCAAAATTTTTTCATCATGGTCTCTTTAGTTGATAGCATATTTTAAGATCCTTCAAGTCTAGATTAGTCTTTCAAAAAAGGTAGCTAGACCAGGTTTAAGAAAGTAAACACTTTTAGATCTATAGGCCTGAGAAAATTATTTTCTTTCCCGATATCTCCCCTTCACACTTTACCCTCTAAACATCTTCTTTAGTTTTCATCTACATTACCTGAACTCTAACCCCACAATCTTAAAGTAGGTATGTATACAGAAGAAATGTTAAAGACCAATTACAGGGAAGGTGTCTTAAGGACATGGAGAACAGAAACTTAAACCTGTGCTCTCAATCCTAAGATTTTTTAATATTCTAGGATTCTTTTTTATCCTTGTGTAGAACACTTTTAAATTCATCAGCAAGGCCATCACAAATTTTCTAGAAATAAAATATTTAGTATTTTATTTTTGAAATATTGACATATTTGTTCTATTACCGTAAGAATATACTTAATTTTCAGAAAATTGGCAACTTTCTTAAAATAAGATTAAAAACACATATAGATTATTCTTTCGTAAACTAATGATATAAACCAAAGCACAGTGGATTTTCTTTTAAGTATATTTATGCCTGTGAAACATCGAAAGCAATGTATTCTATATCCTTAACAGTGCTAATTTGTTGGGAGACTACATCATATCATTGAAGACACTAGACAGTGATTAAGGAATCACTGGATTCCAGCCATAAATGTTAAAAACTTAGAAGAAAGATGTGGTTCCTTTCATGCTCTGAGGATTTAGTTGTTGTTTTCACATTAAAGGTTTATTATCTAATTATATGGAAGAATCTCTCTAACTCTAAACTCTTGCAAATCACAAAAGGTGGGCCAGAGGTCATTGTTTTCTAAAGGCAATAGTATTAGACTGGGTTAATTGTACACATATAAAATATGCAGTTTGTTGAGTTCTGGGAAATGCAGGCATTCATGTATCTAGTGCATAGTTGAGATATAAAACATTTCCAGTACTCCACAAAGCTTATTTTCTCTTTTTATATTCAAAAGTTCCCATCTATCTTCTATCCTGCTTTGGACAATCACTAATCTTATACATATCTAGTAATTACCTTAAAATAAAAAAAGTTAAGAAATAAACCTATTATCATGACCATTAATGACAACAAAGCATTACTGAAGTTTCTCTACCCTGCAGAACCAGAGTTTTAGTATTACTCATCATTTTACCTCTGGTATCTCTGTTTTATTATCAAACCTGTAGCAATCACTTACTAGTAACTTTTTTTTTTTTTTTTTTTTTTTTTTGTACTCTCACTCTGTGAATTCATTGTCCAGTTTACATCCAAGGATTCCCAGGATCCCTGTTCACATGAATTTCTGTGTCTCAAACACTGTACTGCTCTTCTTATCCAGGAAGAACCTTGAATAATTGTACTTCTTACATGAGTCTCCTACAATAGACCAACCAACATGTTCCTCAGCTTGTAATAAAATGCCCAGAAACAATTGGCATACACACACACACACACACACACACACATCTTATATAAACATTACAGTTGTTTAATATAAGAGGATTAGTCTAGCACCAGTTATAAAATCCATTCCTAGTATCATCTAAATGAGCTGCCTTTCCTACCAAATATTACTCTTCAAACATTTGTCTATAAGATCAACATTTGACAGAAAATGGATAAACTATGTTTGGGGCTAACTGTGCAGTTGTAAAATTGAGGTTAAGCTAGAGTATATGTGAATCATAATAACATCTATATTTTAAAAATGTGTCATGAACTTCTCTAATGCATGATTTATTCTCTTAATAGCAAGAATGTTTCACAACGTTATATTGTCATTAAGAAAACTTAAGACATCACCACATGTTATAACGTTATAATTTTTAAAAAAGAACTATTAAGTCCTACATTATAATGACACATCTGACAGAAACTGCATTTGATATGAATCATCCCACCAACACAAAAGAAGCTCTGTAAACAAAAATTAACTCTCTTGTTCTTTGGTGAGAAATTAATATGAATGTGAAAGAAAATTATTAGTTTGCTCTGACAGTCTAAATACATATTTCTTTAGAAAAAAATAAGGCTTACCCAATGATTTTCTCAAATCAAGCTGATTTCAAATGCAATTATTCAACTAGAATAATTAAATTCCTGCTTCCAAGTTATAAGACCAAAAGGAAAGGAAAAAAAAAAAATGACTAGAGAGACAAACCAATCTAAATTAAAGAATATCAGGTGGTGAAACTTTGCATATTGTATCTTGTAATGAAAATGCTTCCTTTTTAGTTGACTAATGTATAGTTATCTTGATTCTGCAGGATCAAGTGGCTATACTGTTCTACACAACATAGTGGATACAAGAAGTGTAATAATTAGTACCTATCTTCAGGTAGTTATAATTTACTTAATGACAACAACAAAAAAGTATTTGCATACTTGAAAACTCACAAATTATACAATATCTTGGGGAAATAGCATTTTTTTTTTTGTAGATAGCATACAAGAATGTATAGGAAGTACTACGTGTTACACCTTTAACATTCATATCTACAACTGTTAACTATGAATTTAATTTCTCTTCATATCTCTACATTCAGCAGCAGATCAACATTTAGAACTCTTTAACCTACAAAATTTTCTATTTGCTATTTTTTTATTCAATTACTTAACATAAGTTTACTATCTACCTAACTTGTTTACCTTGTTCTGCTATATAGATTTCTCTATTATATCTAGATTTCATAGTCAGCAGAAAAGGGTACTCCAAGGAAAATTTTCTAGTTACAGATGAGGGGCTAGACTATTTTTTTTTCTGTCTGAATTGGCTGTTATTAACAAACAATAGATTTCCAAATCATCACTAAGCTACAAATGAGGCTTCAGAGTCTGGGCTCCCAGATAGGATAAAGCAATATCAAGTTAGAAGTCAATGGCACATGGAATTGAAGCCTACATGCAAATATCTATATGATAACTATATTGCAACATGTTTAATATCTAAACTACATAGACTTATACCATTTAGAAGACAGCCTTGGAACTTCAGACCTGTGTTGCCTGCCGGGTGGCAGCCCCCTGAGCTTCACTGGGCAGGCAGTGCCCAGTGCCTGAGTGACTTTGTCTCAGCTCTGGGCTTATGCTGTCTATAGAGCTGCAGCCTTTAGCACCTGATTGACTCGATGGTACCCAACATATAAGCATCTCTCCTGAACTCTAGGCCAGTGCTGTCAGCTGGGCAGCTTCGTGAGCTTGATTTGATGGGTGGGCAACTTTGATTAGAACTCTGGACCAGTATTGTCTACTGATTCTTGTCACACTGGAGAGACTGTGTGGGGCTGTGGATTCACCACTTCTCTGCCTTTGTTAGTGGCATTGCAATGATGAGGGGTGGACTCTTCAGGGACAATCAATAAATTCAACTAGAAAAGTATAATTAATATATTAAAAAGAGAAAAAGAGGAAGAAACTGAAAATACTCATGAGGAGGAATCAGCTGAAGAACTCTGGCAACATGAAAAATCAGAGATCAATGCCTCCTAACAATGTTAAAGAAAATACAACAGAGGATTCTATCCACAGAGAAATGGCTGAAATGTCAGAAATGAAACTTAGAATATGGATGGCAAATAAGATAATAGGACTGGAGTAAAACATGGAAACAGAGAACCAAAAAACAGTTCAGAATTTGTCTCAAGACATTAAGGAATTTGACTCCACACCTGTAGCTTAAGTGGCTAGGGCACCAGCCACATACAGCTGAGATGGCAGGTTTGAATCCAGCCTGGGCCCATCAAATAATGACAATTACATCCAAAAATAGCCACGTGTTGTAGTGAGCACCTGTTGTCCAAGCTACTTGGGAGGCTGAGACAAGAGAATTGCTTACGCCCAAGAGTTTGAGGTTGCTGTAAGCTGTGACACAACAGCACTCTACCCAGTGTAACAGCTTGAGACTCTGTCTCAAAATAAATAAATAAAATAAAATAAAATAAAATAAAATAAAATAAAATAAAATAAAATAAAATAAAATAAAATAAAATAAAATAAAATAAAATATAAATAAAGAAAATAAAAGAAAAGAAAGAAAATAAATTAAGGAATTCAAAGACAAAGTCACCAAGGATATGGACATCATGAGGAAAGATATAGCAGAGTTTAAGGAATTGAAAAATGTAATTGGGGAGCTTTAAAATACAGTAGAGTCCCTCAGAAATAGAGTTGAGCAGTGCAAAGAAAGAATTTCAGATAAAAAGGATTAGACTTTTGAACTATCCTAAGCATTCAAAGAGGCAGAAAAAATGGAGTAAAAGAACCGAATATTTCCTGATAGTTATAAAATCATTCCAAGAAATCCAACATTCAAATTATAAGGATTCCTGAAGGAGAAGAGGATGATCCCAAAGGCACAAATCCTCTGCTCCAAGACATTATGGCAGAGAACTTCCCAAGTATATCAAGAGACACAGAAATTTAGATAGTAGATAGTTTCAGAACTCTAGCACAACTCAATCCAAAGAAAGCATCCCCAGACACACTGTAATTAATTTTTCCAATGTTAACATGAAGGAAAAACTTCTGCAAGCAGCCAGGCATAAGAAAAGTATTACTCAGAAAGGGAAAAGTATAAGGATAACTGCAAATTTTTCAGTCAAAAATTTCTAACCCAGAAAAGGATGGTGATCAACCTTCAGCCTTCATAAACATAACAATTTCCAGCCCAGGATCCTATACCCTGATGAACTGAGTTTCATTTGTCATGAAGAAATCAAATACTTCGCTGACAGCCACTTGCTGAGGATATTTGCCATGACTTGACCAGCTCTACAGGAAATACACAGACCCATTCTTTATCACAATCAACAGGTGGGTACACAACCACAGTAAACCTACCCAGAAAATAAAGAACAAAGCCTACCTTCCACAATGGTGAGAGGCATAAAATTAAGCTCTGGACTTCTGAAAAACAAGATGATCAAAACTCTACCACATCAATTCTTTCAAATAATGTGAATGGTTTGAACTCTCCTTTAAAGAGGCATAGGCTGGCTGACCATATACAAAAACTCAGGCCAGATATCTTTGCACACAAGAAACACAACTTACCTCAAAATGTATAACCAAGACTCAGGGTGAAGGGATGGGCAACAGTATTCCGAGAAAATCAAAAGCAAAAGAAAGCCAGGTATGCAATCTTGTATGCAAATATATTGGGATTCAAACTAACAAAAATAATGAAAGACAAAGATGGACACTTCATAGTGGTCAAGGGACACACACAATATGAGGAGTTTTCAATAGTTAACATCTATGCACCCTATCTGAATGCTCCTTGATATATAAAACAAACCCTGACTGATTTGAATGATATGATATCTCCCCATACCATAATTGTTGGAGATTTTAACACCCCAGTGACAATACTGGACATATCCTCCAAGCAGAAACTTAATGAAGAAATAATGGACTTAAACAAGACCCTAGAACAAGTGAACTTAATAGACATTTATAGAATACTTTATTCTAACAAAACTAAATACACATTCTTCTCAATAGTCCATGGATCATCTTCCAAGATTGATCATGTTTTAGGTCACAAAACTAACCTCAACAAATTCAAAAGAATAGAAATCACCCCCTGTATCTTCTCAGATTTCCATGAAATAAAAGTTGAATTCAACAGGAACAGAAATCTTCATAATCAAAATAATAGAAACTAAATAACCTTATGCTGAATGATAGCTGGGTCACAGATAAAATCAAGAAGGAGAGCATTAGATTTCTGGAACAAAATGATAATGAAGACACAAACTATTAAAACCTGTGGGATACTGCAAAGGTAGTCCTTAGATAGAAATTTATAGCATTAGATGCCTTCATCAAGAAAACAGAAAGAGAGCAATTCAGCAACCTAATCTACCGTCTCAAGCAACTGGGAAAGGAAGAACTATCTAATCACAAACTTAGTAGAAGAAAAGAAATAACCCAAAAATAACCCATAAAAAATGTTGAGATCGTTTCCCTACTACTTCCTTTGTGACATTCTGCCTTTAGGCTGCTGTTATATTTTTTATGAATTATTATTTTTGGATCATTTTAACTAATGAAGATATTAAAGATGGCTAAGGCACTTGTAGGAAAATAGTTAAGCATTAGGAGTATCTTTATTCATTGACTAAAATTCACCAAAGACTCTGGTAACAACACAGATCTTGTATTTTCAGAAACTATTTGAGTTAAAAATTCACTGACATTTTCTCAGTCAAGAAAATTATCCCATATATAACCCATTTTTTTCTTTTCTTTAATTACATTTTATATTTCATACTTACAAAAATGATTAGTGCACATTATGAGCAAATTACTTTCCAACTTTATTTTAATTAACGATACTATTTTCGGAGATACCAGCTCAGTGACACACATAACTCAAATAGCTTTGATATTTATATTTTGTTCCTCTCCTTTTATTTTAAAATGACTATTTTATTCCCTTCAAATTTATCAAAATCATGGCTCTCCTGGGCTCCATCTTAGTATGCTAAGCTTTATTTTAGAGCAAATTTTTGTAGTTGAGAACATTAGAGGTTTATAATGGCTAAGTCAGCAGACCTTTAACTATAGTGATAATAAAGGGCATCTCGGGCAGAGAGATCACGCTCTCAGAAAGGCCTCCACAGTAATATCTTAAAGCTAAAGAGGAACAAGAGCCCCTGATTGGCACTTTGTTACTTGAATGGTCCCCCACTGATGAGGCAGAAAGGACGTGAAGGATGATTTTAGCACAATCTAAAATCTTGCTGATGCCAAACTAAAAGCAGAGAAAGCTATAATGCCCTTCCTGAAATATGGTCTGGAATCATGAAAGCTGCGCTTTGCAGGACACCCAGGACTGCTTCTTCCTGCTTATTACTTGTAAAAGGTCCTCCCGTCTTCCACTGCCCAAGACAAACTGGTGAAATATCTTCATTTATATGCAGCCACATTCTTTCTGCCTTTGGTTCCACAATATAAATGTGTTTTATTAAAAATTAAAAGTATTGGTTTTGCTTGTGATCAGCATGAAAAAATGAAGTCTCCTTCTCATTGCCTGGCCTGTTTTCTCCCTCCCATTCTTCTTGCCTTGTACCTCCGGACACTGCTGTTAACAGATAGGCTGCATTTCCAGAGACTTTAAATTGTGTCAGCCTTTCCTGAACTCTCAGTCATGAGACAATAACAGAAGGCAAAGGACTTTTAAAAAATAGGTGAGGAGAGGCCGTGCTCCACTGGAAATAAACCCTTTTCTTGATCTTATGTCAGAATGATGCTGAGAAAAATATATGTAGTGTCTTATCATCTTACAGCACATGGCTCTTAAAAGTCAAAAAGGCTATTACACATTGAGGAACGTTAAAGGCTCAGAGAATTACTTCACGGCACCCAGCTTTCTTTACAAAATAAAAATAACAAGGCATATTCTTGATGGCATTCCCACTGGTGCCTGTCTGCTAGGATGCATGCTCTTCCCCTTTGTGATGCGAACTTTCAGGCCCCTGTTAGTATTTTTGGAAAGTGGAGAAGCCTGTATTCTCTTAGTTGCCAAAATTGGCTCCACAGAGCAGCGTGCTTTGCAATCTGAAGGTTAAGTTCCTTTCAAAGAGACTTGTTGGAGCTGCTCTTCTCACTCCTATTAACTAGTGGAACTGTCTGACCTTTATAAGTGCAAGTCAATATTCACACTGTCAGAGGAGTATCAGTGGAAGTAATCTTTTCAGTCCCAGCGAGAAGCAGCTTGCCACAGGCAGATCATGACTGGAGAAGGGGAGTGGTGAACAGGGACATAAAACACTTTTAAGTGAAGTCAAACAATGTCTTTGACACAGCTTGGAATTTTATCCAATCTTAGTAAAACAGTGCCTACTCGTCCCTTAAACTGCAAAAGTGTCATTTTCAAATAATAAAGAAATCAAATGCGGAATGACAAACCTATTAAATGACAAACCTATTAAACCCTTTATCTGTCTGAATGGCATTTCCCCCAAAATGTATATTTCTGAAGTCTGAAGACCATTCAGAAATGAACATTTTTTTAATGGGTACCAGAATTTTCTAATCCTTCCATGCAAAATTTATTACTAGGGTGAAATTTTAATAAACTTACAAGAAGGGACTCTACATTTTTGCCTTTTGTGCTCCAAACTGTCACAAGTTTAACTTCTTTTTTAATTATATATTTTTAATTTCAGATTGATGTGAGTGGATAACCCAAACCCACAAATTCAACTTCAAAATGATTGTTTCAAGTAAGTTATTTTCCAGTGTAATATTCACAAAATAAAAATAGGGAAGGAGGCACTATAATGTTGGTTTAAATTTTGATTGATTTTCTTTTGATCAATACATCCTTTAATTCTATTTGTGGTTAATTATGGTATTATAGGTCTTATTTAATTTTTAAAAAGCATCTCTTAGTAAGCTTATTTTTTGAATACTGGCCGAACTACTTGGCTACTATTTCAATCAATAGATAAAATATATCTTAAAACCAAAAGAAATCTTTAGTTATGTTGTTGGTAATAGGGTAGCAAAGTAAGTTTGAAACTATTTTGAATGATGGGAATGAATTGACAGAATAAAGAGCTTAAAAGGACTATTAAATTTCAGATACACTAAACAACAAAATAAATAGTAGTAGACATAGATTATAGAAATAGCAGCATTATTCACAACAGCCAATTATGGAAACAATTTAATTGTTTACAATAAAGAAATTATGATATGTTATATATGTATGTATACTATATATGTGTGTGTGTCTGTATGTAAAATTACTATTCAGTCTTGAAAAATTAGGAAGTTGTGACACCTGTGGTATGTGAATGAACTTGAAGGATATAAGATAAGTGAAATAAGTCAGAATAAGCCAGATACAGAAAGCTAGACAGTGTATGCAATCCTTTGTAAGTGGAATCTAAAATAGTCAAATGGAGCAGAGAGTAGAATGGTGGTTGCCAAAGGCGGATGGAGATAAGGCAGAAGAAATAGGGAGATGTTGGTCAAAATCGAACATGTTCTTCAAAGGTACAAAATTTATGATATATTATAAAAAAAGTTCTAGAGATCTAATGTACAGCATGGCAGTCATGCTATTTGATAATGACGTATTGTAAACTTTAAATTTGCTAAGGGAAATTTATGTGTTCTCACCGCACAGTATAGTGACTATACCAGGAGATGGATAAACGTATTATCTCAATTGTGGGAATCATTTTACAAAACAAGTCTAAATCAAACTATCATTTTGCACACTTTAAATTTCTTATTTTTCAAAGACTGTGCCTACAGCTGTGTTGTAGCAGGGTAGAGGGAACAAATACACTCCCTTCCTTCAAGCCTCTTTTGTAAGAGCCTTAACCTCCTTTATGGAAGCAGGGACCTCATGACCTAATCATTTCTTAAGGTCTCCAACTCTGAATGCTATCAGATTAAATATTAGATTCTAAAATATGAATTTTGGGGAAGCAGAGACACTCAGAACATAGCAATATTAAATTAAACATCAATCCTTGAGTGGATAGAAACTTTTTTTTTTTAACAAAATACGTTTTTCAGGTGTTCGGAGACAAGCATCTTCTTTGAAAAATACTTTATATAGAAGTAATTATAGAGTTAGCAAATTACAATTTTACAACCATGATGCAATAATAGACCCTGCAAAAAATCCTCAAAAGTTGATTAAAAAAATACCGAATAAAAATATCTTTATAAAATTGCAGCCTCAATGCATCTTTCAAAAGTTAATTATTAATTATGAAGTGAAAATCATGTTTTCAGATAAATTTGTAGAAAAACATTTTAACTAAGTAACTAAACTTAACATTACCTGTTATGTTATAAAATGACATTGTGTGCTTTGCAATGTAATGAACTAACCACACAAGTGGCGCTTCCATTTAATATTCTTAATCTGAATCTAATTATGAAGGAACAATAAGATAATTAAACTTAAAAGACATTCTGTAAAACAACCTATAATAGACTCTTAAAATATCAACATTTGGTAATATTAAAAAAAAAGGTGGGAAGTATTGTTTAATGGGTACTAAAGAATGCATGACAACCAACTGAAATGCACAAATCTTATATGCAACCTAGATTTTTTATTTAAATTTTATGAAAGCTATCATTGGGATAATTGCTAGTGGGTAGAATTAATAGAGACTATATATTAAATAATAGTACAGTATCAATGTTAAATGTCCTTTGTAAGACAATTTTATTGTGGTTATGTAAGAGAATGTTTCTGTTCTTAGATAATTAATGTTTCATGCTGAATTAATTAGAGAGTGATGTGTCACAATATTTACAACTAATCCTAAAGTGGTGTATTAAGAGAATGGAGGAGAGAGAGAAGAAATGTGGTAAAATATTAACAACTGATATACCACATATTACACTGTATATGGGGAAAGGGAATATACTATTAGTCAAAATCCAAAAAGTTCTGGTAAAAACTTATGAAATGTGTGAAAAGATTTAAAAGTTTATGATTTCATTTATTCTGCTCTATGTCCCCTATAAAAAAACGAAATGAACTTTATCTATCTTATAATATATTACATTCTATCATTAGATTACTTGCACTGAGATACCTAACAATACATTTTTATTAAACTATAGTTATTTATGTAGACAATTCAAACGATCATAGACATTTAGAGGTATAATAGTTTTGAGTCATAAAAATCAAAGAAGTATAAATTATCATTCTTTATGTCAGCCTCTTGATCATCCTGGTATTTTAAACTTGTTCATATATTTTAAACTTTTGTCCATTTCTTTCCAACAGAATTTGATATGTTCTAGTCTCCTCTCCTTTAAGAAATAAAAATAAACTCCTTTCTTTGACCCAAAGTGGTATCCAGATGCTGCTTATTCTGAGTTGCTCTTTTGCAGATCAGCCCTCTATTCACTTTCCTCCTCTAGACGTCTTCCACACGTGGCACCTCCTGCTCTACTGAAACACCAATGTCCCACCTGACCGTTCACATGGACCTTCTAGTCATTTTCCTTTTCTTGTTTATCCTCTAGGGATGAGCTAACAAGGTCAACTACTTCCTTGTTCAAGAGGATAAAAGAGAGAAGAAATAATGGAAGAAGCAAACAAACAAACAAAAAATGCAAATTCCCTTAGCATTCACATTTCTCTTATTACATTCTGTCCCACTTATTTTCTTTCTACTTTTCTTTTCAGTCTCCTTTGCAGATTGTATAGCTTTCTGGCTCATTAAATGTTTTTCTTTGTCAGATGTCTGTCCTCCTCATAAAATTCATAACTGAATCCATAAACAAAAATGTCTTTTTCTTTCAAGTCCCAGGCCAGTAAGATTTGCTGATCAGAACTTTGTAATTTTCTATTTCATTGATCCCCTCCCTTCCGAGTTGTTGTTCAGAAAGCATCCTCTCCCTGTGATAATGAGGTAATCACAAGCAAGGTCTTCCAGTACATGACTGTTCACAGAAGTCAAGGAAAAAGGCTTTCTGCCACAACTCTTGCCCAAAGGTGCACTGAGCAACCTAATTCCCATCACTCACATGTGCACAAGACAGAAAGGATGGCCAGTATTATGCCTCTAGCTCATTACTCTAGTGAAATCTCTGCCTTGAGTGGGACTTATCTACCATTTTTTGATCATGCAATAGAGGTGCCAGTGTAATCTCTCACTGTGCTTCCGTGCCCTGCACTCCACCCCAGACATGCAGTGATTCTCACTCCCTTTATGCATTTATTCATTTCACCTTGAGAAAAACCCCTGTCCCTATGGGTCCAAGAGCCAAACTTGGAGCAGTTCTCTCACCTCCCAGACTACGTCCTTCATAATTAGCTTCTTTTCTTCATGACTATCCTCTGAGCCTCACTAACTAGCTTCTTGTGTGGTGAGCAACTGAGCCTGGAAAACAAAACCCTCTGTGGATTCCTTAACAAGTCTATTGGCTATTTCTTATGATATGTGTTGTCAATGATCATCTATTTTCTGGTGGCTAAAAAATTTTGTCAAAATAGATACCTGAAATAATTATTTCAGTTTACTATATAAGGCACCTTCTTCTGGACATCTTGTAGAGATCAGAAATTGGACATGTCTAGAATTTTGCTGATTGACATCCATTAATGTTCCCTAGGCTAACAGAAATAATTTTTAAGCCAAAAATATTTTTTAGGTCTAGTACATTCTAAGTTTGTTCTTAGGAGATTGGAGTACATCAATCAAAAAAATAGACAGATTTTTGACCAAACAGAGCTCATAATTAGTTATCCAGGTCAGAAACTGGAATGGTACCTTTAACACATTCTTATTTCCCCATAAAATCAGCATACATCCTGATTTTGATATTTATTTGCTCATTTCACTCTTAAAATAAAAAAACGATTTTCTTTCTCTATAATATTAAGTAATTATCAGAATAGTTTTTAAACTTATGCTAACAAATTTAAACCCAGGCCAATGGATCAATTACAACTTCATATCAGTAACCATACTTCTAAAGCCAGTTAGTGGCAGCCAATTACCAATAGCTATGCTCTACACACCTTTACTTCTGAAAGTCTGCCAATTCCTCAGCATTTTCTTTTATTTATTTCCTTTGTTTCATTTTGCTTCTATGTAAAATCAATAATTTGTTTATTTCAGAGATACTGTTCTACATACGCAGCTCTCCCTTAACTAGTGAGAATAAATTCAGGGAACTTCATAAAATTCCTGATATTAAGTGCTGGCTTCTTTAAGTCACATTTGTATTCTCATTCTCATTACTTTAAGCTATATATAAATTATATCCTCCTGAGTTATTGCATAGGCCCCGTCCTTGGTCTACCCAGCACTATCATTTTCTCTTTAATCCACTCCTCACACCTCAAACAATTCACTTTATGAGGTCAGTATGACTCTGCTGGAAAACCTGATAGGAGCAGCACACAATATAAAACTTCATACAGACATAACATACTTTATAAACGTAGACGCAAACGTCCAGAACAAAATACAAGCAAATTGATTCTAACAACTATAACAATGTCAAACATCTAGAGGGCAATTTGTGAAATGCTGAGCTGAGGACCCAGTTAAACCATGCCTGTTCTCCTAACCCATTGAAGTGTTGGGTTAATAAATGCATGTTGTCCTACGCCTCCAGGTTTGCATTAATTAGTAAATCAGCAACAGATAGCTAATATGGTATCCCTGCCTCTTCGCTCTCTTCTACCTTCAACATTAAAAACTATTCTAGTTGTCAAAAGTGGATGGACAAATTGTGTTTAGTTACAACTTAATAGGGTAGACATGAATGATTCAGAAAATTAAAATAAGGGTTGAAATCTCTGCAGAGAGACGGATATACAAAATTTCAATCTGATAAGCAATGAAGACTTTGAACAAATTTAATGTGGAGCAAAAGCATCTTGGCAACAAGTGCAAATTATGTTCAAGTATAACATGGGAGATAAGAGAGTAGGTATATAAGCTGATCTCTAAGCTGACTGGCAACAAGTTTGTAAACTTATAACAGGGAATTGGTTCCCAAATACGAGACTCAAAATTATAACAGTAAAACTGCACAAAGTCAGGGCTCTGTTCTAACAAACCCAGAAGCTTACTCAAGTGGGAAACAGTATTCATATCAATTAATAAGGTAGATTCTCATCGATGAGCACAATGATAGAATATTACAATTTGTTCTGGGAAGAGAAGGGGGAAACTAAAGGTCAAGGTCAAAACTGAAGAGACTCATCAGAACCTCCAATTCTTGAGATCCCACTACTTGTACTATAGTTACTTTTAGTTAGGCTTGGGTCAGTGAGTTCCGGAATTCTTCCTAATCTATAAAATATATTATTATTGATAAATATTATTGTTGACAAAATATATATTATTGATACCTATATAATTAAGGACAATATATTTGCAGTGAAGGGTAAAAATACATACATACATACATACATACAATGACCCTTTTAGTTTGCAGATCAATAGATGGGTCTCCCATAATGTGAATTTCCTGGGAGTTTCTAGCTGCCTTATTATTACTGGGTACTCATATTATGCGTATGGGCTATGGTAAGGTTGTGCTAAAATAGCTCTTCCCACAGTCCAAGTGCATATCTCTGATTATAATCACAACAATAATCCAAATACTCTCAAATAGATGGTTTAGTGGGGAATTATCAATAGTTGGTCATTGCTTACCCTGCCCCAAACTGAATCAGTCCACTAAATATTTGACTCTCTTTCTCTTAACTTTTCCCCCATGCATTTGTTTAACACATTCACTGATCTTTATTCAACGACTTCTCTTAGAGCAGTGATTCTCAACCTTCTTAATACAATGAAAATAATTTTATGGTTGGGGTCACCACAACATGAGGAACTGTATTAAAGGGTCACGGCATTAGAAAGGTTGAGAACCACTGTCCTAGAGGTTCTTTGCTACTTTTAGAAGCATATTTATCTTACAAGGGGAGCTGTAAGGGACAGATATATAAGTTCCTGAATGTTTGTGGAGTAATTATTTATGTAACTTATTTTCAAATCACCTCTTAATACCTAGGGAACACATAAACAATGCGAACTGTCAGACGTGTCAGTTTGAACAGAACAACAGAAGATTGCCTTTTGTCTTGTTAGATAGACATTTGTTGCAGGTCAGGTTGCTTTTAGAGAAAAAAGGAAATGTCAAATGGCCACAACTTGGAAGGAAAAGGAAAGAGGAATGTGACGATGACACCACACACGAGATGGCCAAGGCTCAACTCTTGCTAATGTTAGTGTTTAACTTCAAAGTCTTGTTTAGACTTGCTAAATTCTAAAATCTTGAGCATTGTCTTCCAAGTTCCCCATGATCGAGATACTCCACTTAAGAAGCCAAAAACACTTGTCCTTTCACTCTGGTGGCCTGTGCTTGTTGGTGCCTTTCCGTGTCCCCGTTCTGCTTGTTCTGTCTGGAATGGCTCTTTATTGACATGACCTGCTTGCCCATTTCATTTTCCCTAGGACTTGCATCTCATATCGTCTCTAAAAACATGTTTTTGTTCTAAAAGAAATACATTCTAAATGCTGTCCTTTCATTAAACCAATTCCATGTCTTTATTTATACAAAAATCATCTTATAGCATCTTATTTCCAGCAAGACAGTTGACTAAATATTGTAGAAAAAAAATATTCCTCACACTATAGATATTCTAAAGTTGTCAGGTAAAATGTGCCCACAAACTCTGTGCTCTGCAAAACAGCAGTAAAGTCCACAGGTGGTGAGTACACATTTATTATAAAGATCCTGAGACCCTACGTTTCTTGTAGCTGTTTGCAGGTCATATTAACCTAGAATCCTGAGCAAATGATGTGTGCATGCCTTTCTTCCTCCACTGGGGATTGAAATTTGTTGTTTGTATTACCTATGTGGTCCAGGTAACCCAAAGTTAAAACATTAATATGAAAGTTCTTCTGGCCCTGCTCTAACCAGCAGGAAGAAATACAAATATTCTCTGAAGGAACTCAGCCTCTATTCAGGATACATAACATTCCTATGCTTAAAACCCACCATTGTTCAACCTATAATACAATTTTTTTCAAAAATAAAAAACACACAAGCCACCACAATTAAGAATTAGCAGAAATAAAAGGCAGAAAATAAAAGCATGAAAAAACAACAAATACTGGAAATTCAGAAAGAGAATATAACGCTAATTAGATAATAGAGTTGATGATAAAATGTAAGATGCTTTGAAAATATACCTAACACTATTTAATAAAGAAAAAAATAATTATCCATAACTCACCATTAGTAGCAGAAAAATATTCCATCTGGATTAAAATTTCAACGTAAAATATGAAATGGTTAAATTACTAAAAGGAATTGTGAAATGATATTTTATAGTCTCTGAGTGTGATAAATACTTTCTTAATAACAATTCCAGAACCCATTACAGAAAAGGCTAAAAAAATTCCACTGTAGAAAAGAAGAAAAAAAATTCTGCAGGGTAATATCCAATAATAGCAATGTGAAAAGAAAAACAAAAATGGGGGGAAAGAGTGTTGCAGAAAAATAAAAAGGTTAACCATCACTCTCCATGTTAATAAAAATGTCTAAAATTGAAAATAAAATACAAAAACTCAATATCAGATGAGTATTGGGTGAGAACAAATTGTTCTCAGGAACAGAAATACAAATGACTTTTAAACATTGAAGAAAAAGTGTTTCACTCAGTCAATAAAGGTAATTCAATTTTAAAATGATCAGGAAAAACCATGTTTCACATATCAGCTTTGTAAAAACTGCAATATCTGGTGATACTTTGTACTATTTAGACTATGGGATAAGAGAACCTCTAATACATTGCAAATGATACTACAAATGGCTGTAATTCCTAGAGAAGGCAATTCAATGCCGAATTATGAAAACTACACATTCATATAAATTCTGACCCTGCAAAATAGAATAGCTTAATATTGAGTTATTTATTGAATGATTCCTAGTAACAGCATATTAATAATCTAAATATCTACTGTTAAAGGGCTGAACACATTAATCAAGGTATATTCACAAAATGGAATAACATGCATCTGCTAAATACCAAAATAAGGATGTTCCTTAGGTACTAATAATATGTCAAGATAATGTATTATTAGGTGCAAAAAGCAAATGGAAGAACAGAGTCTATTTTGTGCTACTGTTTGTGATAAACAAAAGAGTGAAGACATTTTTTAATTGCTTTAATCAGTATAAAAAGTCTCTGGTATATAGAATTACATACCATGCAGCAATATATTTGAAAAACTAAAAATATGTTCACTTAGTGTTAGTGAGTCTTCAGCACAAAAGCAATTCTTGTACATGGCTGGTGGTTATGAAAAATATCTGTACCTTCAGACAGAAAGGCAGCAATGTCCAGTTAAAGTTGAAGATTTGCATTTCCTGTGAACCAGTAATTCCATCTTGAAATATGTCATCCTGGGGAAAGTCTCACTTATTTGCGCCTGAAGACATGTACAAAAGTGTTCACTGCAGCTTTGTTTGTAGTGGCAAAAATAATGGCAAATTGCTTGAGTATTTATTAATAGGACTGTGGAAATTTGTGCCATGTTCAGATAACAGAAGCGTGGAAAGTAGTGTAAATGAGGGAATTAACGTTACCTCTATCAAATGTAAACGTTCCCCCAAAAATAAAATTGCTGATGATATGATTTACATAAAGTTTAGCAGCATACAAAATAATCTTATGTATTTTTTCGGTATAATGATAAGTGTAATACAGGATAGAGCTTAACTCCAAGGCCTGGAAGATGAGTACACAGATTTGACTATTCAAAATGTCCCTTTTTTTCTTAAACTGTGAGATTGAGTATGACAGTGCTCATTCTATTTTTATAAGTACTGAAGGATATCTGGAATATAGCAGTTGTATTTACAACTGCTCTATAAATGTCATGATATCATTCATTGCTATTACAGTAGCAAGGCTTATACACTATCAAAACTATTGCAGATCAATGAAAAGGAAAATAATATCAATAAGGATAAGATAAAGAACTATAGATGACTGTAGAACTAATGACATGCAGAAAAGGTTTAAACCCAGATCTTTCTGAATATAGACTTTTGAGTCTCATATCCTGCTCAGGATTTCTAGCTTCAATTTTATGGACATCTCACATCTGTCTTTCCGTTTTCTTTATTGCCTCTCACATTTCCTTTGCCATCTTCTTTGTCACTCAAACATAAAAACGTTATATTGTTTCTACTTCTTCTTTTTTTTCTTGCTCTCCACTTGCAGTAAGTTGTTTCCAAAGCCGTTTGTGCTGGATGTCAACTTCTTTCCATAGGCATCACTCCACGTAAGGCTGTTGAAATCCCATGTTAACTGGATCTTTTCTTTCCAGGACCCCTTCTTCCAGTAGCTTAATTTCCAAAGTACCTGTAATCTGCCCAGAACCCAAGTACAATTTCACAAAGTTTCCTGATTTAACATCTTCATCTATTTTAAAGTTCTATCACAGTTTCTTGACTGTTTTTACCAATCCTCTGTGATCCTCCACATTCATTTCCCAACCATTTTCTGTTTGTTTCTTGATGGTCTTTGATTTCCATTTGTGAGTGCCATTTTTATCCTTGTAAGAAAGGTCATTGATTTATGGGTTATGTGAAATATAGCTTAATTTCTTTTTCAGGGTACCTTCGTATTAAAATATTTTGGTCTATTGTCAAGTATGCATTTTTTTTGTTTGTTTGTTTTGTAGAGACAGAGTCTCACTTTATTGCCCTCGGTAGAGTGCCGTCGTGTCACAGCTCACAGCAACCTCCAACTCCTGGATTTAGGCGATTCGCTTGCCTCAGCCTCCCAAGTCAAGTGTATAATTTATCATCCTGTCAGTCACTGAAGGTTTTTTTCTAATTTGCTTTACTGCCTGACTATTCGATAGTTATTCAGCAGCTGATTTTGAAGTTCATCACATGTAGCCAGTAATAACAGGTCCTGTATATAACTGTTAAAATTAAATTTCAATGCTTCGTTCCACTGTTTTCCTGTCTTACATACACAAATATACAATTTGTTTTGTATCACAGCAAATACAGAAGATTGTAACATTTGTAATATTTATATGGACTAATCTCAGAAATGAAGGTGGGAGCTGCAGAGATGACTGAGGTGAGAGACCCTGCTGCTGCAGGCACCTAGATGCACATTTGACACACAGGTGACTCACTCAAGATGTGCACAGCAGTTGCTAAAGCTCACCAGATGGGACGATTTTTTCCTATATAGGCAGAGCATCCTACACCTAAAAAGCTTAAATCCTACACGCACAGAAAGCTGAAAGTCTTTGAGTGCCAACCTGACACTCAAAGAAAATGTTCACTGGTGCATTCCGGATTCTAGTTTTACAGATTTGAGATGTTCAGTTAGTAAGAAGAAGGCAAATATTCCAAAATTAAAAAAAAAAAAATTGACATTTACACACTTCAGGTCCCAACCATTTGGGATACAAGATTCTCAACATGTATGACCTAGTTGATTATTAAATACTACAGATAATGCAATTTCTAAAAGAAAAGAAAAAGTTATAAAACTTTATATTTCAGATTTTTAATATTCAGGATACTAAGTCAGGCTTATCAGTGTTTACCAATATTAATTTTTCCTAAGCTTGGAAGTATAGAAAGAATATCACTGTCTACCACAAGGTATCTCTATGCCAAGAGGATAATTCCTACATTCCATTTTACTTCCATTGTAAAATGCCAATGTTTACAATAGGTTCTATGTCTTTAATTGTAGTGGTTGGCAAAATACAAAAACAATATTATATCAAGTTTATATGTTATTCTATTTACACTTCCTAATTTCAGAAATGTTTAAATGAAGAATTACCATTATTTTATAATCAAGGAAGTGCACTATAAGGAATTAACTATTTATTTAAGGGTGATTATATCTTGCATTTCTTTATTTCCATGTAATATTTTCTGGTAGACAGATTTTAATTTGCTTCTTAGTGACAAGCCTGGAAGGAGTGGTAACCAAGTGAAAGTTAAATTTGGTCTCTGAGTTCCTCTTGAACAGCCATGTAGAAAATACAGGACAAGACAGGACTCCTTTCCAATCCTAGTGCATACAATTGTCCCTTTTTAGACATGTGTGATCACTATTAAGAAGAAAGGGAGGTGCATGTTGCTGTGCATGGGCTGTCACTCATGCTGCAACTGTGAAAGACAGCCTGTTGTTTGTACATTACATGTACATCGTGACATAGACTGTCAATATTCTGAATACTGTTAGTGGCAAAAAACCCTGATTTTATTTTTTTTGCTAAGGACTTTCTAGGGTTGTATCACTGAGAATTCCAGATGGAGATGGACTGCTTTCAGCCTCATACATGGAAGTCCGCCAACAAGTAAACTAATCTTCACCTGGAGTGAGGAAGATCTTCGCAGGCCCCCGGAGGATATGAAAAACATATTTATGCCTATTGCTTTGCCAACAGTGACAGCACAACAAATCATTGCTCTCTTCATACAGCATAATGGAAGCATATTTAACTGAGGGGAAGTTGAAAACCACAATTCCTCCGATTTCATCAGAACAAGACTTTTTCAGAGGGTTCTCTTTTTGTCTCTGTTCCTGATGTTTTCAGAAATAATAGATTCCACGCCTATTTATTTTTCACCACTCCCCAATCCCAGTAAACTGTGCTTGCAAAGAGCTTTTTCCTAGTACCTTTTCTTAGTCCTTCCAGTGAAAATCTAGAGTTTACAATTCCCCAGCAAATATATCATCAACATACTGTGATTATCAAAGGGTGAAGACATGAAGCTGGCTTCAGTCATCTGTTTTGGTCTTACTCCAGAGGCAGTACTGAATTCATGGAAATGTTACTGAGAAGGGTCATAACAGCCAAGCCTATTCCCTGTTCTTGTTTTGTTCATTGAATTCCTTGGTGTGGGAAGGTATGAGATGGATTGAGATTTGAGAAAAACATTTCATGCATTTTAAGTCATCTTTCTTCTCCTTCTATATATATTTCTCCAGTGGAAGTTCATGTTGCAAATTTACCAAACTTTACTTTGAACTAAATATGGCAAATAATCAGAATCAATTCTAGATAGTACCAAATTAACAATCAGTTTGCAACTTGACTGGTGAATACTTTTTAGTAATTAGGGACAGAGAATTAACCCATGATGTTGCAAAGAGAAGGGACTGGCAAATGCTGTTAAAAAAATTAAATTAGATATCATATTGCTCAGAAATTAAGGTCTTTCAGGAACCTGGGAGCATTAAAGTTGAGTGCACAAGTATTTACAATTGAAATAGCATCCACCTAGAAGAAAAAAAAATCCTTTACCATAAGAACACTTGCATTAAATTGTTTATCTCAGCTTAATTTACAATAGCCAAAATGTGGAAATAGTCTAAATGCCCATCAACCCAGGAATGGATTAATAAGCTGTGATATATGTATACCATGGAATAGTATTCAGCCATTAAAAAGATGGAGACTTTACATCTTTTTTATTAACCTGGATGGAGGATGGAGGAAAAACTCATTATTCTTAATAAAGCATCACAAGAGTGGAGAAGCAAGAATCCCATGTACTCAATTCTTATAGAAGGACAATTAATGACCTAGTATATGGTAGGAGGTTGGGGAAGGAGGGAGCAGAGAGAAGGAAGGAGGGGAGTGAGGAGTATTAAAGGGGAACTGTGAGTAGCACATCTTTTGGGGGTGGGACACAATTATAGGAGGGACTTTACCTAACAAATGCAATCAATGTAACCCGGTTTTTTTGTACCTTCAATGAATCCCCAACAACAACAACAACAACAAAAACTATATAAGTTAAAAACACATGCACGCAAAATAAATAAATAAAATTAAAGTTTTTGCAAGAAGACACTCTAGGTACAGCATCCCTGAATACTCACTTCCCTATTGATAATATAGAATGTAGAGTGCTGTCTCCCATTCTCCTGAACGTCTTTAGGCTGTACACTAACTTTCTAAATTCACTTTCAAGAGTATCCTTCATTTCCATTTAATTTTTAGGATCATAACATTTTTGTAGCTCACAAAATGCAACTCGATTAGAGGAAATGGTCAGTTTAATAGGATAATCAGACATTTCCAACAATGTTATTTTTTTATCCATAATGAAATATGTACATTAAATGTTACAGAAAAAGATATTTATTCAAATGAGAGTTACCATGCTCCTTAAGTACTCTTTTTAAGTAATTATGTGAGTTGGTCATATGTGTGAGTGATTCTCCACTCACTCTTGAAATATCTATAACTTATACCCATAGCTCTGGAACAAAGGGTTTATAAATTGACTAAAGTAAAAAAGGCAAAGATGATAGAAAATATTGAAGCAATGTTAAACCAAGGAGAGCCCTCAACGTAGATGGTATCTTCCTGATTTCTACCTGACAGTGCAGAAAGCTGGTAGGTAAACTGAGGCTACACTATGGAACCCTCCAAAGAGAACACTGAGTGCTTTTGGATGTGGGAAAAAAATGTGCAATTGAAATAAAAAGTTTGTTGAAAGTTCAGTACTTAAACCTAGAACTTCTTCCTCTTCTGTGAGCCAAGAGTCAGTTGTCGATGCTGTTTCCATATTCATGAATTGTGTGTAGGGAACATGAAAGTACCATGAATGCCTAAATGACAATCTCAATATGTACGTACAATTATACTGGGAGACGGTGGGTTACAAAGTGTATGTGAGTATGTCTGGTGGGGCTTCTTTGAGGAGGGATAGAAGGAGGTTCTAAAGTCTCAGGTCCCCTGGAGGATGTCAATAGAAATACCTAGAAGTCAAAAATAAAAAAGTAAGAATATGAGTTATTTATTTAGCTATATGGAAATAATGATTAAAAGAATAAATTAAGAGAGTTGAAAGTGGTTGCCTCTGGGGAGTGGTACACTGAAGTGGGAATAAGAGACTGTTGATTTTTCTCATGAGTCTTATAGTCCCATGTGGTCCTTTAAACTATCTGCAACTAATATAACATAGACAAAAAAAAGATTCACAGAAATTGCATCGAATTCCCATAAATTTAACATTATACTCCCAAAAGAGTACTTAAAGTGCTGATATTTCAAGTTTTATTTTGACTATAAACTCATATTTTTAATAGTCAACTGTGCCATACATTTTTGCTCTTCTTTCAATCTCCTGGGTGTCACCATTTATAAAATAGATCCAGTGGGGTGCAGTCAGATCCTTCTTGTATTAATGTTTTAAGGAGACTTGACATACAATAGGATAGACATGCAGTCTATTCAGATCAAGTGCAATTAATTTAAATTTTTATTATAATCAATTTGGGGAGGAGAAATAAATGTTACCCTTAGAAATTAACAACTTATGGGAGAAATTTCTATTGGTAAATAGTCACAATAATAGGAAAGGTCTTTATTACTATTATATTCTTAACAGAGTCATCCAACTATAAAGTTTTTATTCTTATATTCATAGCAAATATAATGGGTCCTACACATAAATTTTAATTCAGATTGCTTTCAGAAATTTGGAACATCTTTGTAGAGTTATATTGGGATATTTGGTAAACATACCAAGCTGCATGATAGCTTCATTAATTTAATGTGAAAAAAATATCAGCATGACAAATCTTTGATTTATAAAGTATTTTAAAAACACATTTTTGTTTCCTTTGTCACATTTTGTTTTGACATGTGATTGTTATATTAGCCTTTCACCATTTGGTCTAGATGACTGCTGTCAACAAAGCCAAGTTAAGGATCATCCTTGATCTTCCTACAGAACTTTTTTTTTTTTTTTTTTTTTTTTTTTTTAATCAGCAGCTCCAGGAACTGGCTATTTATCAAAGCCCCTCAGGCAAAGCCACCCTAGGGAAGATTGCGATCCAGAGTCCATTTTAGGACCACAAGAGAAATCTGGTTGAGATAAATAATAGGAAGAAACTCAAAAAGAAAAATAAGTCACAAAAGAGCTGATGTATAAAAATGGGGAGGATATAAAGGATTTAGAGCATTCTTTTTCATATTTCAAGGCTTTCTCATTTTTCACTCATTGCAGAGGGAAATCAAATTATCTCTAAGCTCTCTTATATATGTGGAAATATAAGGAAATATTAACCTATTTTAAATTGCTCACAATCTTTATGGACCTTGAATATATATATATGTATACACACATATGTATACACGTGATTATTGGTAAAACAGTTTATATTTTTACTCAACTGCACAATTTCTTCTTGACAAAGTTACTATAACTTCTCAGTATTTCTGTATGAGTCAATAAATGTATTTTAAGAGAAAAAAACATTAAGTAAACAGTGCTTATTATTAAAGGTAGAGACTAGTTTAGGTCAGGGGTTAAAAACTTCTTTTTGTAAAGAACATACTAAGGAGTATCTTAAGGTTTACAGACCATACAGGCTCTGCGGCAATTACTCAACTGGACATTGATAGCCTGAAAGCAGCCAAAAATGAAAAACAAAGGCATGGGAACAGCTATGTTCTAAAAAATGCTTATCTATAAGACAGGATGTGGTTCATGGACTGCAATTTCCCAACCCTATGACTTAGATGCTATGATACCTAGGGAATTGTAGATGGCAAAATATCAAATCTACTACTTTCCCCTCAAGTCTCCAAAGTAGTATTAGTCA
This sequence comes from Loris lydekkerianus, assembly GCA_963574355.1. Classification (NCBI taxonomy): domain Eukaryota; kingdom Metazoa; phylum Chordata; class Mammalia; order Primates; family Lorisidae; genus Loris; species Loris lydekkerianus. The sequence goes on from CAUYPK010022291.1 coordinate 30,305, forward strand.
TAAAGAAAATTAAATACCAGTTAGTAGAGGGTAGAGGATGGGCAATTTCCAATGCATAGCCATGAACCTATCTAGTTGAATGACATTAACAAGCCTATAGGCCAGAATGAAGGTTATTTTCTATCTATAGTGAAACAAAATCTGGTGATCACCACTTGGTCATGTGCTACAAGAAGCAGAAATGATGGCAATCATGAAGAGAGACAGAATATTGCCATGACTCCTGAAGACAGGTGGGCTCCTGCTAACCCACCAATGATTAATGGGGTGAAGGGGGGTGGAATAAAGCAGCTCTACCTGCAGAAGGTACCACAGCTTCATTTTTTCACACAGCTATATACTCAGAGACAGTGCAAAAGAGATCATTCATGAATGAGTATGAATTCTTCTAATTTTTAGAGCACCGTAATCTTGATTAGTAATGAATGTAATACAATACAGCATTTATTTCTGATCATTCAGTTAATTAGTTCTCCTTCCTTGTGGAGAAAGCCAAGAAGTACAAAAAGTGAAATGAAGAAAACTGAAACTCACACTGACACACATGCACTCTTACATTTCTACGCACACACACATAGAGAAGGTGCCAAAAATATACACACATTTTAGAAAGAAAATATTATATTAAAATTGAGATACTCAAGCCACATCTGACTTCTACAATTATAAGAGAGTCTAAAACATGACTTTTGTTTTCAATATATAGTGAGTATTATAAATTTAATACTGTTTTTTCCTTTTCTTTTCTCTTCTCCTTTTTCCTTTCTTAAAATGTGTATGCTTTTTTTTGGCAATATCCGAATATAGAGAGAAAGAATTTAAATGAGATAAAAACAAGGAACATTTCAAAGCATTTTTTAACCCCTGATAGTACCTCAATCAATTTTACTAATGCTTCTTTCTGAGTTCAAGCCTTGTTCTTTCACAATTTGATGCATATCTGACAAATTTATAAAATGTTTAGGCTCCGGTTTTGTTATCTCAAAGGTGTGATAATATTAAGCCAACTTCATTGAAGGCTGTTCATCCTCACACTAGTTAAAGGATGCAATGTATGAAAGACAAAACAAAGAAATAAACAAACAGTAAAAGATACTTTGTCAAATAAATTTGAAAACTCCTTTTATTTTGGAGGCACTATTCAAAAATGTATCCATTATCTCTTACCTGGAAGAATGACATACCTTTACTTATCTCAGTTACATCTCTCCTTGTCCTTCTCTTCTCACTTACACCCTAACCAGGATTACCTTTTCAAACCATAAGTATAATTTTGGTCTCCCATAGCTCAAAATAGATCCACACCTTTCCTTTCTGTTAGCTTCAAGAGTCATAGCTTGCTGCCTCTACCTGCCCTCCAACTTTCAACTTTTAATATTGACACCCTTTTCCTCTATCTCTGGGCACCTTTCCTTCTTAAGCCTGTGTTCTTTATGACACACGGTCTTTCTCTCTGTGTGTAATTCCCTCTAACTAAAATGTTTTTCCTTCTCACACAACCCCATTGGTGCTCAACTAATTAAATTTTACTTTATTCAGATCTCAGCTTTATCTGAAATTCTTCAGAAAAGTCTGGAAAAAATATACATTCTCTTAGCACCATCCACTTTCATGTCATGTGTCTTTCTTATATTACTACACAGTTATCTCAGTGTTTTGCTCTATGTTCATTTACGTAACTGTTTGATTATCATCTATCTCCTCATCAAACCATAAGGGTCTATTAGGGTGGACAGCTTGTTTACTTTCATGAAACCAGTGTCACCTGCGAACATAGTTCTTGGAACACATTTCTAGTAATTACCTAAGGAATACACACCTAGGAGAAAAATGCCATAAGTCTGAAAGTTTCAAGGAACTTAGAATGTTAGTCACTCCCGTGTTCATCTTCATACTCATTTGCCATGGAGCAACCTCCCATTCTGTGACCGTGTACTGTGCTGGGTCCTGTTGATATAGGAAGGAAGTCACAGTAAGGGTCACGATCTCTTAGAGCATAGAATCAAGAGCAGGAAAGACAGTGCATGCCAAGGCACACACACTTATTCAAGTATACCTTTGAAACAGTCTTTAAACAAGGACAGATACAGCAGCTCACCCCTGTAATCCTCATGGCCTGGGAGGCTGAAGTGGGAAGATCCTTTAAGCTCAGGAGTTAGAGACATCTTAATCAAAAGCAAAACTCTGTTGCTAGCAAAAATAGAGAAATTAGCCAGGCATGATGGTGCTTGCTTGTAATTCCAGTTTATAATCCCAGTTACTCAGGAGGCAAGAGGATCTCTTGAGCGTAAGAGGATGAGGTTACTATGAGCTACGATGACACCACAGCACTCTACACTGGGCAGCAGAGTGGGACTCCATAAAAAAAAAAAAAAAAAAAAAATAGAAAAGAAAAAGCCTTTAAACAAAACACATGGAGCACTGTGAGCATATAAAATTAACAGACAGAGACTTGACTTAGTTTGAGAGCAGGCTAAAAAGCCTTCAAATAGGAAGTGCCATTTACAGATATACTTGAAAGATGAATAAATAGAAAGGAAGAACGTGAGGCAAATAGATAGATCTCATATGCACACAAACACACACAAAAAGACTGTGTGCAATAAGTGCATATTCAATAGTATGCTATGTTTTAGAAAAGAAAAAATCAGAATGTCTAGAAGTGGTCTGTGGTCTAAACTTAGAATGGAGTCATGACTTGACTTAGATCAAGACAGAAAGGCAGAGAGTTAGTTTCTGAATTCTGTCCTAGTAATGAATTTAAAGGTGATGGGATTAAATCTCCCTCTCCCACTCTTCCCTTTTTCTCTGTACACATAAAAACAAACATACCTGCATTCTCATATTTTCCACAAAACAGAATGAAAAGTCTGATGTACCATAACTAACAAAAATAGAATTCCTCAGATGATTTAAAATTTTGCAGATATAAAGTATTCATATTCAGATGATTTTAAATTTGCAATGCTCTGTCTTATGATCTTTATTCTATGAGAACTGGTCAACAACATATCTTTTTTTTTTTTTTTTTTTTGAGTTTTAAAAGGAGATAATTTAAGATACAAGTATTCTCCTTTGTCTCCATAGATTTTTGCAAAGAGGATTAAAGTAAATGGGGTATAATAACAACAGATTATTAGCTTCCAATGAAGAGTTTTGAAAATGGAGAAAAATATCTCAAGTACTTTGGACTAATAGAAGGCCAGCCTAAATTGTAAACTACCTTAAAGTGAATATATAATATATTTCATTTATTAACTATATTACATAAAACAGAACTTCAGGAATGTATGTTGAAAATTGCTGTAAGGAATAGATAAAAACTACTTATCATTAGACATAGTGACAATATAATAAATATTTTGAAAATCACAGAGTGCTTAAAACAATTTATTCTGGCAAATTTTTTCATACTATTAATTCTTTATACAGGAAATTTTGTCCTTATAATTAATAATAATAAGGTCATTGCCAGCTGAGACATTTGCTAAATCATTAGAAATTATTATCACATAATGAGTTTCCTTCTTTTTATAATAGATATTAAAAATTCTTGGTATTGCTCTACAAGTACTATTGTGCTTTGTACATTCAAAAATAAAAATGAGTAATTTTACTGCATACATAATTCTCACCAAACCTAATAAACATAACTCATCAGTGTCTAGCATTTCCTTTGTTTTCTTTAACTCTTCTCCAAACATTAATATCATGTGATTGCAAAAATGATCAAATAATTTTTTTTTCTTTGAACCACGTGTGTGCGTCATTGAGTGAGAAATAAAATTTTACACCGATTCTACAGAAGCCCTTTGTGGGTTTTAAAAACGAACCTTGGGGAGTGGAAGAGGCCCCGGGGTACTGAGCTGTCAATCCACAGACAATAATAACACATGTTTTGGGAACACTGCTGGCTCGGAAATGTTCTAATGTGTCAGAAGTAAACAGCCCTACTCCTGGTAGTTTTATTGCTTCTGGCATGTTATGATTAGAGATGTGTGTGGCTTTAAAACCAAAAGACCGAATTGCTTAACATGCTATAAACTAGAAGGCTGGGGCCAAATGGAAGCTTAATCAGCATTTTTCTTCTTTCTAAATGTAAATATTATGTTGCAGTATCCTGTAAATGATGCTGTTTATCATACCCTGTCAGAAGATGCTGCTGAAAGATGCATTTCCATTTGTTTCCTTATTTGGGTTTGATTTGTAAAGTCAGATTTAAACAGTGGATGAAATTGAATCTAAATTTGAAAGACAGACAACCTAATGATATTTATCATAACTAGGACAAAGTCTGGAAACAGTTATTCTAACATGAGCTTTCAGGGTTTGAAAGAACAATCTGTGTCTGTATTTCACACTTAAAATACTCTACATGTAATAAATTTTATAGTCATTATAGGTATTAACATTGGAAAACCTGATTTTAGCACAAATGTTCATATGACACTGCAATTTGTGTATTAGGTTACTAGAGTCATCTTTTCTCCTACACCACTTAGTATTATAAATAATATAAAAATCAACAAAATATAATATATCAATGGCTTTTATTTATATGTTTTTAATCATTATTATACATATTCTTACATAAGCAATGTATAAATACAAACCTTTTTGCAGATTATTATTTTCCCAGCTATGTTTCAAAAGCTTAATTTACCTTGTCTATATTCTCAGCTGATGTACCCAGTTGAAATCAAGGGGAACAAGAAAGGCAGGCCAAAGTCTGGGATCGTTAAGACTTCATTATGACTATTGTTATAAAATGACATTTCAAGAGGGTCAATTTTAGACATCAGGGAAAACCATTCTTACAAACAGACATCGGCAACACATCCTCTGCAAATCACAAACATCAAAACACAGTGACTCTTTTCATGTTATACCCACGTGGAAAATATTTGAATGTTTGTGAACAAATTATAATTATGTTAAGGATTCATTGAAACCATTTTGGCATCTTCAGAGCAGAGAATGAGGGTCTGTGAGCCTAGAAGTGTTTGAAGGGAAAAAATAAAATTAGACCTTGATTGAGAACCCCCATGATAGAGTAGTTGCTTCTGCTAAAATCTGACTGCTGTACAACGCTCAAAGTGTTTCCCTGATTCATGCTATGAATTATTTTCATAGAAATTCAGTGATTTTTATCCCACTTGAAGTAGATTAGAGACCAGTTTATTGCTTTGTAAATCCTGCATTGGAGAAGTGAAGTGGGTGGAAGGAATCCCAGTTCATCCTGGTTCACTGTGAAGCTTGACCGACACCCAGAGTGTGATAGGTGCAGCTGCTGTACCAGAATCTTGGACCCAGCATCACTTCATACAGTGCTCTGCACAGCCTTTCTCCATAAAATACCTGTGTGTTTGAAAGCCCCATTGTTTAGGCTCCCAGTGTGGAGTAGAATCCATGATGAATGGGCTGGGAGGCCTCAGTAAAAATGCAGGCCATGTGCACAGACATATTTATACATTAAATACTTGGAATATGCATCTTGTTTATGAAGATGGCTCCAGATATTAGAATTATTAGCAGTTAGCTAAAGCAGGAAACTTTCTGGATATCATAAAGATAATATTGTATGATTAAAACCAAAAAATAAAAAGAAAATTACTCATTTCACATGTTGATGTTGAATTGGGGAAACCTCTCTTTGATTTAATTTTTTCACATATATAGTAAAATGATGTAATGCTTTATTCCTCCAGGCTATGACATACTATGATACATATTTCTTTATTTTGAAAACTAACTCATAAAACAATGACAATATATAGCCGCCATTTACAGAATTCCATACAGCTGAACTCTGCATTATAGACATTTTTACGACTTTGAGAAAAAGCAGTGCCTTAGATTCAACACCTACTCCTTGAAAAACAAAACAAAACAAACCAGAGCAATCACTCATTTATGCAAATATAATTTATTAGTAAAATCTTGAACATAAGAGGATATGTACTTAAAATTGAGAAATTATAGAAATGTCACATTTTTCTGAAACTCCTTTCTTTCATGAAATACATTTTTTCTGTGTTTTGTATTTTAAAAAAATTATAAATAAAGTTTTCTAATCCATTCTTGGGTTGGTGAGCATTTAAGTTGTTTCCACATCTTGCATCTTGGTGACTATAAATTGAGCTGCAATAAACAATCTAGTGCAAATGTCCTTATGATAAAATAATTTTTTTTTCTTCTGGCTAGATGCCTAGTAATGGGATTAGATTAACAAACTGTGGAATATGTATACTGTGGAATACTATTCAACCATAAAAAGATGGAGATTGTATATCTTTTGTGTTAATCTGAATGGATTTGGAGCATACTCATCTTAGTAAAGTATCAGAAGAATGGAAAAGCAAGTATCCAATGTCCTCAGTACTAATATAAAGCCATAAATGATTTAATAAATGCCCACATAAGAGAAAAACTCAATTAAATTCAAGTTGGGGAGCAGGAGGAATGAGAGAGGGAGGAGAGGGAAATTGGGAGGGGGATTGGTGTGCTCCCTCTTAATGGGCACAATGTAAGGGTATATGACACACCTCCTGGGTGCGGAACACAACCACGAGAGGAACTCCACCCAAGAAATGCAAACATTGTAACCTAGATGTTTTGTACCCTCACATTAACCTGGAATTAAAATAATATATATAAATTAATAACTATCATAAGATATATATTTCCTGCTTTCTGTTCAGAAACCAATATTATCATGGCTTGTATCAAGTATTTAAAAATAGGATATAGAGTTTAATAATAAATTAAAAACAGTGAAGAAAATTTTGAAAGTGCAATTTATTTCATAAATATGTATTAAGTACCTATAATAATGCCAGGCAATGTAATAAGAACCAAAAATGAAATCTTGACACCTAGTATTTTTGTAAAAAAAAGATATATAAAATTATATAATTCTGTCACAAAGTGGTAAACAATGCAATGTTGAGAGAAGAAAACAACTTTGGAAATTTAGAGGAAAACAATGACAAACTCTGGTTGGCAAAATATGCAAAGGTGATTTTATGTTGTCACTGGAGCTTGCCCAGGGATGTTCTCCAGGCTGGGAAAAGAGGAAGACTGTGGCAGGAACTGTAGCTACAAAGACAGTCTGTTGGGGAAACTGAGGAATTTTAGTTGTCTCGACACAGAGCTGTGGGAGGATGGGGGAAAGCTTAGTAGACAACAGGAAAAATACAAAGGAGAAGAAGATGGTAATTAACTAAAATTTGGCCTGATGCTGCCTCCGTATTTCAAATTCCTGCACAATCATTTGCAACCTAACTTAACAAATAGGTGAGTTTTGGCCAACCAAGGGCTGATAATTAATCAGACCGTATCCATATAAAGCAAATGCCTCATTACACCATGCTGATGTGAGACCAACAGTGACCTGGAAGCTGTTTCTGGACATCATTTTTTTTTTTTTTTTTTTTTTTTTCCGGTTCATAATTTCTGCCTGCTCACATCACTGGGTGGAGCTCTTCAAACCTCTTTTGGTTCTGAGTGATGCCAGATTCATGAATGATTCTTTGCTCAAGAAACTCTGCTAAATTTCATTTCTCTGAAGTTTTTTTTTTATCTTCTAACAGTTTGGTGCAGGCAATACAATCTGAAGGAGAACTTCAGCAACTCTCAGAAGCATCTAGTGACCAAAGGTGCTCACGAGGTGCTTTGTTCCCAAAACCCTTTTGCAGAAGCTGAAGGTTGTGAGCAAGTTTTCTTCCTGGATCGGACCCCCACAAAATTATGTTTGAGCATTTTTTTACTGATCAGTGTGCAGGATCAGATTGAATTCTACAGTAAACTGGATTTGATCTACTTAGAGTCTTCGTAAGTCTACATTTTGAAAATAGTTTTCTGCAAATATGATATAAGAAGTCTGGGACTTCCGTCTCTGGGACACCATTTTCTTATATACTGGCAAAGTTTTTACACAAAAATTATAGGTCTGGAACCTGTATAATTTTGGAAAACAGAGTTAGCCTTATAACAAACAACTTAGATTTACAATGAGCACAATGGGGGAGCTTTAATTGACAGAAGATTGTTCCCTTGTGAGCACATTCAGAAAGAAAGACCCCCAAAATGCCACCAAAAAAATGGGATGTGTCCTTTAGTTGTTTCACAGAGGAACAGAAAAGATTAAATGAGTCAAGACTGGTTCTTTAAAGGTTCTTACAGATGGCAAATGAGAAATGTTTAATAGTATTTTTCACAAACATTAGTCAAAACTGAAGCCATCTGTACAGAAAATCTTGTTTCATTGAACAGAAATAACAATTTGAATTAGACATCCTTTAATAAATTAGTGAGTTTTCTATTATTGTACTTGGCATATGGCTAAAAATCTAAAATAAAAATTATAAAATCTGTTTCTATTTATGAATGTTGATATGTATTATATATGTATATTTTCTCTCTGATATTTTTTCAATTCAGCCTATAGATAATTTCATTGATATATCATGTACAATATTTTGTTCTTTCATAGAGTTAAACTTTTATGTTCACAGTCTGATTCTGTTTAAATCCTATAGTAGGCAAAACCTATAGTAAGGGTTTTTCAGATTTTCAGGGTTTTTAAAGGATTCCAGAAATTGAATAAGAAAACCAAATGAAAGGTAATTTGACAGTGTGTAGACAAATATATGACCCTAATTAATTGTGAATAGTCCCAGATCATACAAAGATTCAATATGGACTCTTAGACAAATATTATTAGGATTTTACTTCTGGTGACCTCCCACACACACAAGGTATCTCACTAGGAACTGTCTTTATGCCCCTTAGGACATGTTTCTTTTTATTTGTGGAGGAATTAATGATCAATTATATATTTGGACAGCTCCATGTCTCAGTAAGTAGAAAATAAAGGGCCAAGTGGACTAAGGATTCTAATGGTATCACTGTTACTCTACAATCAAATGGAAACTGAACACTATTCCATTTGTACAATGAAACAAAGAGGAATTTGTAAGCAGGCATGAATCCCTCTAATGAGCATCTTTTGGTAGAGTGTTCCTTTCTTTGTTTGGCATAAATGTAAATGAGGCTATAATTAGCAATCTGTCTCAAAGATGGCTGTAGCTGACTCTGCTGTAAAGGATATAACTACCTAGCAAGCTTCTTTCAATTCTTATGAAAGGGGTCTTAGATAACGTGTTTGGTTTGGAATATCTGTTGGTTGAACAGGGAAACCAGTTAGCACTTCATGCTATACTTGGATAAATACATCTAGTGTGGTAGAAATGCAATGCAAGAAATCAGCAAATCCCTCTTCTGACTCTTTCTGGGTATATTTGATTTTGGTATGTTCAATTTTGGAGGCTCTCAGTTGTGGTTACACTTCAGTTTCTTAGTATTATCTCTCTGAGGGTCATTATAATAGTGTCCATGGTGCACCATACCCTCTCATCTTCTCATACAGCCTTAAAGTCTTGTGTGTAGCTGTCTGTTAAATGTCAAATCATCTCACCACAGTTAGAGTAACAGAATACAGTTAGAATAAAACACAAAAAGAACATAAAGCAACATTAAACTGACTTGAAGTCATGAGCTGTGAATTCCATATAGAAACCAAACACATCCTTATGATGATAGCAGAAAGTCAATCCTGTGCCCGAGAGAGATTTTGATCAACCTGTCAACATTGAGAGTCTGACCTAAAAGGGAGAATTGCTAAGTGAAACTAACTTTGGCCTGAGGCTGTGTATGTACCTTCTGTTCCTGTGTAGAGAACTTCAAACCTAACGTAAAGTAGAAACACTCGGCAGCCTTAAGAGTATGTTCTTGCAACAGACAACTGAGTCTCCGTTAATTAAAGCAGCTGAGTTTTAGCCAGTCACAGGCTGCCAATTGATTAGATATCACCATAGGGAAAAAAGAATGCCTCATTTTACCATGCCCTAATGCATCAAACGCTGAGTTATGACCAATTAAGCTGTTTTGGTATACCATTTTGTCTGTTTGAAAATACCAGCTGCTCATCTGCTCATATTGCTAGGTATAGCTCCTTGACTCTCCTTTGGTTTTGAGTAATGCCAGATTCATGAATCATTCTTGGCTCACACAAACTCTACTATATTTAATTTGCTTGTAGTTTTCCTTTTAAAAATGGCAAGTTAGGTTGAGCTATAAATATAAAGAGTCTTCTATAATATGTAAAGTTGTATGGAAATATTTCCTATCATTAAAAATAAGGTAAATCATTAATGGAGTATTGACATAAACATGAATGTAATGCTTTGTGCATGTGTATACTTATGGAAATTAATTCTGAAAGGGTTCAGTGCATGGACTACAGTGAAGACTGATGATTAGAAAAGGGCCAGTGAGAAGATTTATTGTGATAACAAGTAAGGAGGCTCTGAAAGCCTAAATTTAACAGTCATAAAGAGGCTGGAAAAAAAAAAAGTAATATTACTTTCACTCACTTAAAATCACTTATTGTAAGTAAGCCTAGTGTGTGCTATTTACTATACTAGAATATACTATAATATATATATATAATATACTATACTTGAATATGATATATGGGGTTATCTACTCTGAGATATTTTAAAGGTAGAAATGTCAAGTCCTAATAATGTATACGTGTTTCTCTGGGGAGGGTGAGAGGATAAAAAGGAAAAACAGTAAGTAATTTATGGTAAACATCAGGATTGTTTTTGGAACATGGAATTTGCAGCAATGCATATGTGAATAAGAGAACAGAATTTTAGAGGAGGATGGAACAGTTGACTTAGGCATGTGATTAAAGTCCCTGTGTGACATAGGGAGAGGGGTCAATCCAGGACACAAAGGTAAAGTCATGTCTTTAGCTCAAGAAAGTGAGTGAAAATAATTCACATTTGGGATTTAGTAGCTTAGAGATTATGCACTGAGTTATAGGAACAGAAAGTGATCATATTTGGGATAGGGAGAAGATGTAGAAGAGCCAAGGTACATACCAAATCTGTAAGAAAATACCTGCATTAAGGAGAGATACCAGAATGGGCAAGGAGAAAAATTGTATAATCAAAGTGTAAGAAATAGCCAAGAAAGTGTCATGACAGAAGTCTATGGAAGAGTTTTTAAAAAGCAGAAGTACACTCATGCATTGACAGTGACAGGGATATGTTCTTAGAAGTTCATCGTGAGATGGTTTTGTTGCTGTGAAACATCCCAGAATGAACTTACACAAGCTTAGATAGAATAGACCGTTACACTCCTGAGCTGGATGGGATCGTTTATTGCTCCTCGGATGCAAGTCTATACATGTTATTATACTGAATATTATAGGCAGTTGAAACACAATGGAAAATAATTTTGTATCTAAACATACCTGAATATGTATAAGGTACGATAAGAACACGGTGGTCTAACATTCTGGGATCAATGTACACGCAGTCCGTCTCTGACTACACCGTTGTTATGAAGCACACGACTTTATTCACTAGCGGCCAATGTTAGAATGAGACACATTGCAATGAGGAGAAAAAATGAGATCACGGTTCTAGGCAATTAAGAAACACATGTTTACTTTAGTAAGAACGAGTTTGTAAGAAAGCAAAGAGTGGGAACACTGAGAATTTAATTTCTTGAGAAGTCAGTGAGTGTTCAGGCAACTGGAAAAAAAAGGAATAAAGAAATAAGTAAGCTAATTAAAGAAAAAGGAGATGGATGGATTATGGGGGCATTTGATTGGGGTTTTTAAAATTTTTTATTATTATTAAAATTGAGACTGCTTTGTTAACTTGGAAACTGGAAGAGATACAGCTATCCAGAAGACAAGATATAACAAACTGAGCAAGAGCTCAGAAGGAAGGCTGGAAAGAATATTGCCCAATGAGAAAGTTATAAGGAGTACAGGAAGGAAAGCCACCTTCTCTTTGACAGAAAGGAAGCATTAGGAGATTAACAATCTAGTGACATTTTAACCTAAAATATGTAGAAACACTATTGGGTGAAAAATAAAATGTCTTTTTAAAAATGCTTGTAGGCTGCTGACAACCTTTGTAACTACACAGTTCCCTTCCATTTATAACAGAGGACATGGGCTGTGGCTATGAGGAGATATTATAGGTTTTCTTCTAGAGCCAGAGATAATTTTCTTTTTACTAATGCACACAAAATAGAGCATCATATAAACATAGATTTCACTAGTTGCTAATGAGAGTTTATGTGCACACTTCCCACGCTCTTCAGTGTATGTGATAACATACAGGGACGTGGAAGGAATACACACTGTGTTGATGTTATCTTGTGTCTTTCAGTGTAGCAGTAACAGGGCTAGGAACCTGAGTCTTACACTTGTTTTACTTTCAAAAAATTAGGAATACCATTGCTTATGAAGCTTACTATTTTTGAGGCTGAGTGTCCCTTTGTTGCCCAGGCTGGAGCGCAGTGGTAGAGTATTAGCTTACTGCAACCTCAAACCTGTGGGCTGAAGCAAACCTTCTGCCTCAGCCTCTTTAGTAGCGAGAATCACAGGCACACACCACCACAACCAGCTGATTTTCTTTTTAAAAATGTTTGTACAGATGGCATATCATATTTATCAGGCTGATGTCAAACTCTTGACCAAGAGATGGAACAAAGTTCTTATAGTAACATATCATGCATTACCATTACCTGGTATTTTGATGGCTTCTGCATAGTTCTATTCCCCTCATTTTTAGTTGTTTGGGCAATAACTCTTTTCTTAAATGTTTTAATTCATGAAATGCATTTCATTACCCACATTAATTTTGGGAACCAGTAAAATGGATAAATGAATACAATAACTTGTCAATATCAGATCATTCCCTTTATCCATGTATAATAACTCATTGACACATTTAATGAGAATGAGATATGAATTATTTCCAACATCATAAATATTACTGCTGAGAACATTGTATCCACATATCACGTGTATGCATTTTTCCTACCTACAATTTCAATATGAATAGGAAATTTTATACCTCTTTCAAAAGTGATTGTACAATTGAAGGGTATGTGTATCCCTAATATTTCACATCCTAACCAACAGTAGGTATTCTGTTAGTCATAACTTGTGCTAAGTTGTTTGGGTTATTGGTTTTGTATGCTAACAATAAAAACAAACGAAGAACTACATGTAGTAATGTAGATCAGTTTTACATACACACTGTTGCAAACTGTTGGCTGAGAAAGGAAGGAATAATTGTAGTATACTTTCATATGCACAGTATTGAAAATTGGCTCAAATGAAAAGATATCATTTGGAGATAGAAAAATCATTCAGAAATTTAAATAGTTGCCCACTGTAAAAATCAGAGTCATTAATTCTAAGGCAATTCAGAAATTTGGGATCAAGAAAGAAACACAAATAGAGAGAATATATTTTTGGCAATCATTTAATTCCTTCTCTGGATGGTGAGATAACACAGATGGTAGAGCAGATTAGGTTGTTGGGTGGTAACGCTATCCTCTATGATCTTGTTTTTATGCAAAGAACACTTCCAAACAGAAAATGGGTGCTTGTGACTGCTCAAATCGCACATGCTCTGAGTTAGGTTACAAACATAGTAACACTTCTACGTGGCTATCTGTATCAGGACGTTTGTTCTTGAAATTCACTTACTATGGTGTAAGGATGTCCATATTAACCTATAGAAAAAAAGAGTACCTGGAGAAGCTACAGAGAGACGACTTAATCCTGACCCCAGCCAGCAGTCAGTATTACACCTGACTCACGAGGGAACAAGCCTCCAAGCTTCTACTTGAGGCCAGAAAAAAAGCCATTTTCTGGTACCCCATTCAAATTCTTGGCTCAGAGTATTCACAAACATAAATAAATATTTACATTATTTTATAGTAGTTTGTGTCTTCTTTCGACAACTGGAGGGGGTGCTCATCTTAAAAGGTTTATGAAATTGCTCTTACAGTTAAATGTACTTTTCTAAATATATATTTTCATGATAAATTAATTTTTTAAAAATAAGACATTTTTATTGTTTGAGATTTATTGAGGGTACAAAGAATTATTTTATACTGATTGCAGTTGTTAGGTAAAGTCCCTCTTGTAATTGTGTCCTGTCCCATGGCGCCATACACCATGACCTTCATCCCTGCTCCCTCATCCCCATACCCACTTTGTATTAGATCATCTACTGCCTTCATTTAGAATCGAGTACGCTGAATTCTTGCATCTCCATCCTCCTGATGCTTTACTAAGAAGAATCTGTTCTGCCTCCATCCAGGTTAATACAAAAGATGGAAAATCTCCGTCTTTTTTTAATGGCTGAATAGTATTCCATGAAATACATGTAGTATAGCTTGTTAATCCACTACTGGGTTGGTGGGCATCATTTTACATGATATTTGTTATACTGATTTATCTTTAATTTCACCTCTTAGAGATGGCAAAGTTTGGTTCAGAAGCACATTTAGATGTATTCTAAAGATTTAAATCTTAAAAATCTCTATGCACCCATTTCTACAGATTAGATCATATATATATGTCTTATTTCTCTCTCTCTAGAGAGAGAGAGAGACTCACTTTGTTGCCCCCAGTAGAGTGCTGTAGCATCACAGCTCACAGCAACTTCAAACCCTTGGGCTTGAGCAATTCTTTTGCCTCAGCCTCCCAACTAGGTGGGACTACAGGTGCCTGCCACAACACCCAGCTATATTTTTGTTGCAGTTGTAATTGTTGTTTAGCAGGCCCAGGCCAGGTTTGAACCTGCCCTCCCTGGTGTATGTGATTGGTGCCCTAACCACTGAACTACAGGTGCATAGCCTTTGTTATATTTTTCTTCCCTACACCTTAACTAGAGTCAGCCTAGAGTCCAAGTCCAGCCCACCCTATGCACTATTATGTTATTAACATTTTACAGATACCAGCTCTACTTACATCACTTCCCTAATTAAAAGGAAAACTATAGTATCAAGTTATGATTTAAGAAGGCAGATAAGGCTCATGCGTTTATAATCTCTCCCACTTAGAACAGAACAAGATTAAAAAAAAAAAATACCATAGTAAGTTAGCACACTTAATGTAAATATGTCAAGCTTTTGCATAGACTTCATTTTAAAGTTTTAAAATATTTTATTTTTTAGTACAGAAGTAAAAATTAAATACAAATACAGTAGACTTCATTATCAAAACTCAGAGATAATAAAATTGTTAACACATTATGCATTTTACTCATACAAATAAAAGTACAATATTTATTTGAAAGAGTAGTACATTAAAATAAGAGTAAAGTAGAAAAATGCATTCCTCAGTAAAAGCAAAATGTTAACATATAATTAAGGTATGAGGGACAAGAAATTCTAGAATTTTTAAAGAAGTTAAAAATAAAGATTAACTGATAAAATAAAAATGAAAATTAAAAAAATTTAAGATAGAAAAAGAAGGTAGAAGGATAACCCTCAAGATCATTAAGAGATTCTGGACTCCAGGAATGTACTGACAGCAGAGAAACCATGTGAACTGAAGGGAGGAAAATAGGGGTACCTAATATGTGTAGAGGTACCGGGCCGCCCACTCTTGTCGGAGCACTTCTAGTCCAGTTACAGAAAAACTTACAGATTGGTTACTAAAGATTTTGAGTCAAAAGTCTTTGGAGAAATAAGATAATACTGTATCTATTCCACACAAAATTATTTCCACACAGTTTTAATGCTATAAATATGTTACTCTCCCTACATAGTAACATATTCCCCACAGCTCAATTTTAACTGAAGTCTACCAGCACTAAAGTCCCATTCACTATACGAAATGAATATTCAGGAACCATCATACAGGTCAGAAAATCTTGGGATACAGATTTTGCGTTGATTCATGTATTGGTATCTTGGGAATACCCAATTAAATGAAAAATGCGTGCTTTCTATCTCCTTTACTTTGTACTTTGTTGCATCTCTCACATGATATTTATAATGTGCCCACCCAGTATTATTGTTTAGGTGCTATTTTATGCTTTTAAAGAGATTGAATAATTTCAAAGAAAAGAGATACTCTTGTTTACTTCTCTATTTTTCACCTTGACCACAATAAGTGCTTTCTGAATGATTCTTGAATTAAAATAAATTAAACAAAATATCATATATATATATATCTCCCTGTCCAAATCCTTCCAGGGCCTCCATGCTTCTAATATGTTACAAACACTTGACCTGACGTTTAAAGTCTTTCTCAGGTATACTTACTTCTTTCAAAGCCTCCATTTTAATAATTATTCAGAGTGCATTCGTACTCAATAACTATGAACTAAAAGAATGGTTTAACAAATTAATGAAGTATTTAAGAACAGCAAATCTAAGCCTACCACCTTATAATTCAGGCAGTCATTGATATGCTATGGAGAAAGCACCTGGAAGCGAAAGTTCTTTTTTCACTTAAAAAAAAATCCATAAAAGTGAAATAAAATCCCTGCCACCCTAACTCAGTAGGCTACCAAAAAGATTAATGAGGTAATGCAATAAAAAGTGCTCTGAGCTATTTATATGAATGGTGCTTTACAGAGGTACTTTATTGTAATTATTCTCTGCATTTACCTTTAATGCCATACCTAAAGGATTTTGGATTAGAAGAGAGGGTAACTTTCCAGTGTACAAAAGTCATTTCAATGTCATCTGTTCCAGTGTGACTGTTAGCTATATTTTGTTAAATCAGTTAAAATTCTCATCTTATATTCCTTTGGATTCTGGGTTAGTATAATGAATTAAAGGATGTAAAGTATCTAAGGGACCTGGATCTTGGTAATACCCTATTAAATGCTTGCTTTGGACATTGTTTTTGTTTGTGTTGGAATAGTTATAGTAGAAATTGTTTCAAAAGTTGTATCAGTGAAGTTTTCAGAAGTACCTGGATTAAGAAGACAGCTGAGAAAGCCAAGTGAAGTTGGACAGCTGGCATTTAATAGACTCACCAGAAGAGAATAAATGAATGAAGATTGTATTCTTGGGTGATAGCTGTATGTTTACTTTTTTGTGAGTGATTTATTCTCTAATCACTTCAAATTTAAAAAATAAACTCAAAACGTTCCCAGTGATGGCCTAGTTGAGATAGTTAAAGTTATCTGAGAAGCAACTTACCACTTATAAAGACCATTATTGAAGCTTTCTTTGTTCCCATGGAGCCAAGAACCATAACCCAAGGACAGATGGATTTTATCGTAGTGACATATTGGATCTATTAATAGCCAATGTTGAATAATATCACGTCTCTTAAAAAATCATGATAAATTTTTATGAATAAATTATAAATGTGTGGTATTTGAAACCCAGGTAAAGTACAGAGACAATTTTAAATCTTAGGAGACCTAAGTACTGGGAAATCTTTCAAAATCATCTCAAATGATCATCATACCTGCTGGCTGGTTCCTATGCGCTTATCTAATCAACACTCATGCTTTCAGTATTGGTGAAACACAGGGCTTGCTTTTCACCAATAACATTTGAGGAAGGAGAAGAATGCCACTTTAATAATTGGGTTTAAAAAGATTAAGATCTCTGTTTTGCGAGCAGACTCTCTCTGTCACCTCCTGGTTTACATGGTTGAGAGAGCGCCACATTGCAAAAAATGGAAGTGTCTTTTGACAAACAGTCAGCGAAGCACTGAGGTCCATACTGTAAATGGATGCTCCCAACGGCCACTGAATGAGCTTGAAATTGTGTCATCTCTAGTTAAGCCTTCAAGTGAAACCACAGACATTTTGATTGCAGTAGTGTTGTAGAATATTTTGAGAAGAGGACCAACCCAAGCTATTCCTAGTTACCTGACCCACAGATATCATGAGTAATGAATGAGTTGTGTGAAGCCATTAATTGGGGGTGGGGGGTGATTTGTTATGCAGCAAATAATGTAACTGTTTAGAGTAATACATTTGCTTGTTTAGAACATAGTTTTTTGGTTTGTGGTTCTTTAAATCAGTGTGTGACAAGTAGTTTGAAGTACTTTTGTAAAAATTCACTGAAACCAATCGAGTATTCATTAGCTAAATATTATCAAAGTTTTATTTTCTTCTAAAACAAACAAGCAAAAAACCACATAATTTGCAATGCCAAATTCTCAAAACCTGCCTAAATAGTAGGCTTGAATAGGGCTTTCAAGGTTCTTCAAAACATTTATAACAGTGTTTGCTTAAATTTAAAAAAACTCTGAGAACTAAAATTCATTTTGATGCAAATTAACTTGAGACAGCAAAAATATTAAGAAGTACACTAAAACTTGCTTTGATTTCCTGAGCACCTTCCACATTGCCAATAATAACTTCACACAATAATCTCTCTCCAAGGCAGATTTTCAGGTCAGTAGATAGACCTGAAGCTGATCAAATATGATGATCATATGTGCAAGACTTCCTTGTGTTTTCACAACACACATCCTCTTTGAAATAGCACGTCTTCTCTCAGAACCACTTTTATGACTACTTGCTCCAGGATAGCCATATTCGAGGCCATACAGAAAGTACGTAAATGGAAATAAATCTGTACTTGACTGAAGTTTCTTCTGTGCTGAATACGAGACTAAATTCTGTATGCTTTACTACTGTTTTTTTTTTTTTTTTTTTTTTTTTTAACAGTTAATAGAGTTGTTTTCTATCCCTCTGCCACAGAGGAAATTCACTTACTTCTTTTCTCCCATTGCTCTTGTTATCAAAGTCGACATTTTCAACATTCATGTGGTGACAACTCCAAATTCCATTTACACAATTACTTGTGCGCTACAGTTCTCATTAATCCTACCACCAGCCTGTCGTGTCGGCAATGTCCTTTCAGGATCACATCCTAGACTTTCACACTGGCTCTAAGTGGCCTGTCTCAGATATTTCAATAAGCTCTGAGCTGTCCCATTCCTTCAGTCCCATTAAACTCATTACTCTGTTTTATTTTAATCAGGCACCATTCCATTCCACTTTATTAACCTGTTAACTACCATTATATCTTACAAATATCTAATGTGATATATTGTATTCTTTCCAATTCTCCACTCCCTTCCCTGGAAGACTTTTATATCTCTTACATTGGCTGATCCCCTTTAAACAATGTGTCTATTACCATCTCCACAGTCAGACATAGCCACGTGATATGGCTTGCTTTGGGTGATGGAAAATCAGTAGACATGGAAAATGCTATTTTAGAGAAGATTCTCTAAAAATAAGATAAGAGAAGTAGAAAAGACTCAAATGCAGCTAACACTGACCTACTGGTCTGTCAGCAAAACATGAAGCATGTTGTCATCAGCCACTGAGATTTTAGAGTTATTGCCAAAGGGAAAGCTGATTCCATATCAATGACCAGAGGTCCTCAAACTTTTTAAACAGGGGGCCAGTTCACTGTCCCTCAGACCGTTGGAGGGCTGGACTATATTTAAAAAAAAAAAAAAAAAAAAAAAAAAAAAAACACTATAAACAAATTCCTATGCACACTGCACATATCTTATTTGAAGTAAAAAAACAAAATGGGAACAAATACAATCACCCCGCCTCATGTGGCCCACCGACCATAGTTTGAGGACCCCTGTCCAAGACTATCTGTCACTATCATGTCAACTTCCCTTGTTTTTCCTGCTACACTTGTAAAAAAAATATAGATATATGTACACACACATTTATATATATACTTACATAACTATGTATACATATGTTTGTTTGTATGTGTGTGGTGTATATAAACACTTAAGAAAGCCTCCATCTGAAAACCTGCTTTACTCAAGCTAGAATCAGCTCATGTTCTAAGTGTTTCTTTTAAATATTTCATAAATATGTACCTTACTGGCATTATGCCTTCTCAATTTCTAAACCCCTGATCTCTCAAAACAACATATCAATCATTTCCCTTTTCCTTGATCAACAAATTCTATTATATCAAATTGCTGTTTCAGACTCCGCTCTCTCAAGCTCAGCCGATGTAGTGTTCGGTCTCTGGGTTGGGTCCCATCTTCACATATGTTAATCACCGCCAGGGCACTTGTTTGCATCTGCATTCATTCTTTTGCTCTTTATTTCACCTCTGCACTTTATTTCATTTTTCCTCTTCTGGAGTAATACTATTTACTAATCATGTTTTATGTAGTTATTATATTTTTCTGCCTATTCTTGGATTAGGATAAAAATGATATCCTCTCTCTTTATCTCTGAATTATAACTGTTTCACATCCTTGTTGTATTTCCATCTTTTAAGCAAAAGAGTCTCCGACACCAACCGTAAGTCTTTCTAGCTAATTGGTCGCTGTTATCATGGTGAACATTTGGAAAGTGTGACAGGTCCTTGTCCCTCTCCTGTCATTCACACACCTCAGCCTCCTTCAATTCAATGATGTCCACTAACCTACATGAAGGCCATTTCATAAACCAGCCATTACCCTAGAGTTCTAACTTTCTGAACAGTTTTTTTTTAATTGTTTAAAATTTTGATAATTTCCACGAGACTGCTCAACTATTTTTGCCTTATGTATGAAAAATAAATGAATGGATGTTTCATATTTTATTGGATTACAAATACAAAGGCATCTCATGCTTATTAATGAAATTTAGCTATCTTCCTTAGGAAGCTCTGAAATTTCTAAAACTGGTTGAAAACATACTATTTGTTTAGAGATAAATAATTTTGCTTTAAGCTATTAGATCAATTTTTCTGAAAACGAAATGCCTATAATAAGTCTTGAAGGATAAGAAAGAGTTAAGTGAGCCCTCAAAGGAAGAAGGACACTTCATGAAGAGACAGGAAAAAGAAGGAGAGCTAAGTTACATTTGAGAAATGAATAGAACATTTGGTCCGCTTTTATTTTATTTTTTTTCACAATGAAAATGGAGAAGAGAAAAAGACGGGAAAAAGGTGTCAAAAAGATATCATGAGGACAGACAGTTTTGAGGCATGACAAGTGACTAATTATCAGTGAAGACTGGAGAACAACAAAGAAAATAAAGGCCTGCTTTGAGAAGAATGAATGCCATTATTCACTATTAAGTAGCTTCTTTCATTGGGATGTTTGCTACTACTTCCTAAAATGTTTCGTTAAGTATGCAGTTCAGACAAATAGCATATAAGCTTGTGTGTGTGATACGAATGGGCAAATTTACACCCAACTGGATATGAAGTGGGAAGTATGGGTGAAAAACTGACTTGATCCACAAAGTGAATGTAATTTGTGGTAGGGTGTATAATAGATGATTATGAGAGTGTAAACCACAAAGGTAGGGGTAGTTGCATTATATATATATATATAATTATAAACTATATATATATTTTTTTCACTACATTTTTGCAAAGCCTAGATGTGAATTTGAGTCAATATCAAAGACAATTTAAGGGTAAATTACAATAGGTAAGACATGAACTAAGAACTAAGCTAATTTAAAATTAAAATTAAAATAAGCAGAAGAGTAATTCCACATATAGAACATGCTTAAAAGAGGTTTTTCTATGCATTATCTATGCATTTTTATGCATGTTTTCTATGCATTATCATATACAAATTTTTCTGCATTCTATACAAACTTAATTTAAATGGAGAATTTGCATAAAGCCTAGTGCATAGATATAGTGTATTATTAGGTATGATTTGTGACAGTTTAACTTTGTAAAATGTAGTTTCTGGTAATTAATTTTTAAGTTTGCCCATTAATAATTTGTTTTTCCACACATGTAAAATGTCTTTTAGGATGCCAATTTCATGGAAGAACTAAAAATGAAGAATTATGCATCGAAAACACCATATTCAAGCAGATTATAATTTTTATAAATTTTATCATGTTTAAAGTTATGATTACAAACATAGAATTCAACATCATCACTTAAGAGTGGATGAATAGTCTAACATATTTATTCATGTAAATTCTTCAGAAAGACATTTTATTGACATCAACTCATTTGTAAAGTTATATGTTCAAATTATATTTTTATAGCCATTAGGCTACACAAAAATCAGAAGCGTAACATGTTAACTTTTCTGTAAGGGGACGACAGAGAAAATGAGAGACAGAGGGAAAGAGAAAAGAAGAGAGCGAGAAAGAAGAGAAGGAGAAGGTCTGAGTGCTGACGACCAAAAAGTGACAGGATTAGACACGGGAGTGGTGGTCTCTTTGAAATAGCATGGAGTTTCAATGTTATTCATTTGTAAGACTCTGAAAGGATTATTTACAAATATGAAATGGTCAATAAAAGTTCATTTTCCTTTTAGAGCTACCTAGTTTGTCTATATTTCAGAAAGACAGATGGATTAAAAAATCCACTTATGAAACCATGGCATCGTGACTTAAAAATCAAATGAATATCCATGCATTTATTCACAAGAATAGTACTGCTTTTTTTAGTATTCTTTTCAAACAATCATCTTCTAGAAGAACAAGTTGCTCTCTCTGTACCAGAATACTGTAAGACCTGATTTTTTAGACTAAATGCATTCTCAGGATCACTAGGAAGTCCTATTTCATGTTGCTAATAACAGGTTCCTTGCTGAGAGACGTAACTCTCCCTTGAATTCAGCACCAAATTGAAAGCAATATAAGAATCAGAGTAATCACTGATGACAAAAGATTTGGTGAATATGACATGTGTTTTTAAATTAAATTATACTATAAAAAAACTTTAAAAAGCACATAATGTCTTTAGTTTAGAGACTATAATTTAGCAAATTATGAAAAATAAAGAAAATCCTACCTATATATTCTCACTTACCATTTATCTACTAAAAAGAAAAAAAAGACCCTACAGCTAATGACATTAAGAGAGAAGGATTAAACTTTTTATTATTACAATAATATGATATTTCCCCAGGGTAATAGTAAATCAAAATGTTTATTGGCAATAAAAAAATGTATTTTAATCAGGAAATGAGAATATTATGTGTAGTCATTTTAGCTGGGAATAAAATAGTTAAAGGGTATATATTTGCTTGCTTCAGTAAGAAAAATTCAGTGCTTACCTGGGGAAACTTTGTCACCTTATTATAAATATAAATATTCTGACAAAGTACTAGGATAGCTTTTTTTCATGTTCTGAAATTAAATTAAGTGATCTATGAATATTCTCCTGTCTTACAATTCAAAGGTTCCTATCTTGATGAAAAGTCTTAATGCTATTCCTTAGACAAGTGTAACAAAATGAAAAGAATTACAATCAGTGTTAACTTGGACTTCATCAAATGGTAACCCAGGGGTGAAAAGACCTATACCCTATTGTTAATCCTTTGAATCACCTACTGAGCTAAAGCATTCTTCTCTTTAAAATGTCCTGGAAAATATAAGATATCCCTGTGTTTATTGTATTTTGAGGTTTATTTTAAGGAATCAAGAGAAATGTGCTCTGTGAGCAGGATTTTAAATTTGGCTCGAGTCTTCTGATTCAGGGAATAAGCAATCACTTTCCAAATCTCTCTTTTAATGGGGAGATAGTCCCTTTCAATCTGTGCCTTTTGGCCCAATACACATCAATGAACTCAAGACCCAATACACCATGTCTTAAAAATCCATTTAGAAAACAATTGCTCCATTCAAAGTTCATCTCCTGCCTTTATCAGAAATTGCTGGAAATGTAATTTTGCAGCAAGCATTTCATTTCTTGTCTTGAAATAGATTGAGGTAAATGTAAAGTCAATGATTAGATAAATGTAATGTCTTGGGTTGATGCCACAATGCAATATTCGATGGTGTGGTCAGGACTGATGGATGTTTTGTGTAGTTACTCAGCTGTATAATGGGATAAATTCCCATGACTCGATTTAAAATGCCACATGGCTTCTCTCAATTAATATTACCAAAAGTACTTTGGCACAACTACAAAAAGTCATAAGGGATTAGTGCTGAGCACGCAAGGGCGGAAGCCTTTGCTCTGCGCGGAGATTCATTTTTATACAATAAACTGTATCTGTGTACAATTTATTCACTGAGTTGCATTGTACACTGTAAATAACACTATAAATATTATTTCTCCTTCAGAAGTCACTTTTATGATGTTAAAAATAGAAATCCTGTAGAAAGTTATCTCTCGGAATACAGTTAAGGATTAAACCCTTATGGGGTACGTGTGTGCATAGGCACACACATGCTCACAAAGTCCATAAAAACTTTGCTTATGAAAAATGTATTTATTTTAATGGCAAGGGAATATATTTCACTTTACTTTTCCCTGGTAGGAAGTTGCACATCATTCATTATCATTCAATTGATAAGAGAGGATAGGAAAGAGAGGTATTTCTTGGAGAAGGAAGAAAAAGCAGAGTATAAGTAGACTGTAAAACATATTTTGAGGAAATATAGAGGCTAGATTTTCTGGCATATGGCTATCCAAATTGCTCAAAATAGAATCAAATCAAGTTATACAATGACACGTGGTTTTTACAAGTGCCTCCTTCTGTGATGTCTGCCCTTCAGTGGTTATGTTTCTCTTATAGACACCCAGGATAATTGGCGACAATATCCAGTGACTACCATGTGTTTCATTGATCAAAACTGTAAATTTCCACAATTAAAAAAAATAAAATGAGTAATATTTTCTACATTTTCAAGTACTTAAATAATAGTAAATACATCAATATTTCATTTTTCTATTGTATTCAGATCCAATGGAGGATGGTGTGTGATTTCGAAAGATTTGTTGTCTCTCCTGTTGAAGCAATATGTTATCTATTCTTTTAAAAACAGACTTAGCTCCGTGGCTCACTCCTGTAATGCTGACGCACTTGGAGGCTGAGGCAGGAGAACTGCTTGGGATCAGAGTTTGAAACTAGCCTGAATAAGAGGGAGACCCTGTCTCTCCTAAAAATAGAAAAATTATCCAATATAGTGAGATGTGCCTTAGGGAGGCAGGAGTACCGCCTGATCTCTGGAGTCTGAGCTTGCGGTTAGCTTTGATGATGCCACTGCACTCTAGCCCAGGGGGACAGAGTGAGACGTCTCAAAAACAAACAAACAAGAAAAACATGAGTGGCTATTTTTAGTTACAAGTATTCATATTCATATTAAACAAAATCCTATAGTAGTATTAATTTTAGCAGCACATACACTAAAATTGGAATGATACACACAAGATTGTCTTGGTCCTTGCAAAGGATGACAGAGAAACCCATCTTTTATTGAGAACTGTTTCAGATATGATTCTATATTGTTAGAATTCCATAATGACACAATCTTGTATTTTAATAAGTTTTCTGTTTGCTCTATAAAACTTTTCATTCTTATTCTCGATGTTACAAAATTGCATGATAATGATGTGCCTTGGGTAGGACAATTTTAGTTTATTGGGATGGCGCTTAGTGGACAGTCTTTCAATATCAGTACAGAAATCATGTTTTTTAGTTCAAGGGAATTCTTGTGAATTATTTCTTTGTTAATTTTCCCCCACTTCATTTTATCTGACATTTGGGACTTCCATTGGAAAGATATTTAAATGTATACCTTTTCGCCACTATTTTCCATCTCATCTTTTCCCCCTTCTTTTTAGAGTTCCTTTATTTTATCCTCCAAACTTTTCTCTGTGTGTGTGTCTGTGTGTGTCTGTGTGTCGGGTGGGGGGTCAGTAGCACCAACTCTGAGATTTTGCATGCAAAAAATAACTTCTTTTTTTTTCTTGAGGATATAAATCACAGGTTTTTTGAATAATTTGAGGTGTTTTCTTTTCTGGCCTACCTTCCCCTCATTTGCTTCTGTGGTTTTTTTTTTTTTTTTTTTTCCTGTTGTTTTGTTTCAATTTTTGCTTTTCTTATTGAAAATTTCATTAATGATGGGAGATTTCCTTCCTTCCTCCCTCTCTCCCTCTCTCCCTCCCTCCTTCCCTTCCTTCCTTCCTTCCTTCCTTCCTCAGAGTCTCACTTTATCGCCCTCCATAGAGTGCATGGCATCACAGCTCACAGCAATCTCCAGCTCTTGGGCTTAGGTGATTCTCTTGCCTCAGCCTCCCAAGTAGCTGGGACTACAGGCGCTCCCCACAACGCCTGACTATTTTTTGGTTGAAGTTTGGCCGGGGCCGGGTTTGAACCCACCACCCTCGTTATATGGGGCCAGTGCCCTACCCACTGAGCCACAGGTGTACCCCTGGAAGAGCTCTTTGTGTATCTCACTAAACTCAGTATAAACCAGCAATCTCACGGTTATCAAAAAACAATGCTCATAAGCTCATACAAATCCCTAGAAACTCATCTCAGACCCATGGGGGAAAAACAACATGATTTAAAATTACAATTCATGCCTTTTAACTAGGAGTCACTATCATGCTACTTATATTACCTCAGAAAACAGATCTGGGTAGTTTAAGACATGCTGGAAAATACCCTCCTAGCATAGAAGCTGCTCTCAAATATAAACATGAGCAAAAATATTGACTTAAACTCTAGGTACACAAACATGGATTATAGTCTCGTAGATTTCTCTCTATAGACCTGCGAAGAGGCTTTCCTTTGGGTAAAATCCAATGGAAATTTAGGGACTTTCATTATGTGAGGCTATTCAGATTCTCCCAGAAAGTTATTCCAGTTATCTCCTCCTTCTATGAGCCTGGTTAGTGTTTTCAGTACAGGATGAGGGAAGGGGTCTGGAAACTCTGGCTTCCATGGTGCAGGTTTTTATTCTACTCCCTACTTTTAATCTCTCACTTTGTTGCTTTTGTCTCTCTTTTAGGTTAAACTCGCTTTGAGTCCTTCTAGTTCATGTATTTAGATAAAATGTCACAAAACATTTTCCATAAAGGATCAGAGAATGCATAATGTTGGCTTTCTGGAACATCTGACCTTTGTTACAGCTACTCAACTCCGCACAAAGGCAACCACAGAATATAGGAACAGGCACTGCAGTGTTCTGTTACCATCTTATCTACAAAATCAGGTGGCAGGGGGGACTTACCAGTAGGTTTTGTGACTCTTGATCTCTAGTGCAAAATTTGAGTTTTCTGCTTGGCAAGAGAAGTGATATACAGAATATGGAGATAAGATTAACTGTTTTACAGATACTACTCAAATTTTAGTTTTAACTTCACGATTCCTTATCACTTTCTGTGACTTCTGATTCCTACACTCTCTGGGATTCTCAGACACTTTGATTACTTTTTATCAGTTTATGTCCATGTACGGATTCTAAAATATTCTACAATTCCTTGTTCTGTAAAGCCAGAAAGTTCTCACACACTTGTTTTTACTCTTTACAAAAAGCAAGAACAGAGAAACGAAAAGAAAGAAAACTTTTCTTGACTATTTTTATTTTATCTCTTGCCTTTACTCTTTTGAGTTTGAATTCTACATCTGCACTGTACTTTATCAGAGTATAAGAATTAGAGAGAGGTAAAGACATGTCTTTAGCTCCTTGTCTTCTGCCAGAAACTGACCTCTTCGGGTTGCAACTGGTTAATTTCCTCAACTTCAGCAACTTTTTATTTTAATGTACTTGTATCTCTTTAATAAAAGGAGATTAGTCCTCTTATAAATACTCTTTCCCTCCTCACCTTTCCCCTTTCTTCCTCTCCCCCCTCACTCCCTTCCTTCCTTTCATTTTTTTTATGTAGGTAATTGTTTCGAATGTATGGAGAGCATGGCACTCTGCACAGATTTATTTGTACCATAACAGAATCATAAATTTGGGGGTTTCCTCTTATCTAAAAGTTTGTCTCAATCTTTTAATTATTTAGAATAAAATAAATATGAAGATAAACAGATTGGGGCCTGTTTTATTTTTTTCTACCTAGTTACAAAAGATAAATTAAAATAATTCTACAAAATGTAGTATATGTTCTGAACCACCAACTAGTAATTATTAATATAATTACACTATAAAGTAGTTTGTCAGTTTAACAACTATAGCTATAATAAACAATTGGAATATTTTGATTTATTCAATTTTTAGGTCTTTTTTTATTTTAGTGCCATATCTTTTGACTTATTTTTTAAAGTCAAATATTTAATATTGTTCACCTTGGATATCATGCGAATAATATAGATTATATAATCTAAGTTTGTATAGTGAAGGTTGTATATTAATAAATATACTAATCCTGCCATAATAATCAATGGGCTATATAATTTAATTTTTTTATGACTTATCTTTTTGTGAATAGATATTTCTATTCCAAATAATATTTTTTAAATTTTTTTTTATTGTTAAATCATAGCTATGTACATTAGTGCAATCACCTGTACCCATTCTAAGATGCATCATAGATGTGGCCCCACCCATTATACTCCCTCCACAAAAACCTCCCCCCTCCCTTCCCCTTCCTTGGCCCTTTCCCCATAGTCTTGTGGTATAGTTGGGTTGTAGCCTTCATGTGAAAGCTGTAATTTAGCTTCATAGTAGGGCTGAGTACATTGGATACTTTTTCTTCCATTCCTGAGATATTTTGCTGAGAAGAATATGTTCCAGCTCCATCCATGTAAACATGAAAGAGGTAAAGTCTCAATGAGGTCCTATTTGACTACAGTTAAATTAATGTGAGCTTCCTAGTTGAGAAGCTTCCCCACTCCTTTTTGCCTTTGAGAT
>CAUYPK010022293.1:0-29701 GCA_963574355.1 Loris lydekkerianus
AATTTCTGACATCTGACATTTGTTTATGAATGTGATCTTCTGGTGTTTCCATTTTGTCATTCCTTGGGGGAGTTGATCTACTCTGATTATTCATGTTGCCAGAGTTTTTCTGCTGATTCTGCCCCATGATTATTTTTCACCTTTTGGCTAGGGAAGCTGACAAGGTGAAATTGAATTGAGGGCTCCTGGAGTTGTAATTAACCAGCCCTTTACCAAAGATGTGGGACTGGTGAGTGTGGCTTTTCTCTTATAGCTTTACAAAGGTCCCATTTAGAACTACAGCCTAAAACTCTGGGGACCTGGCGGGGCTAGATAGCACTGACTGGTATTCATCTAGTCTTTGCCCAATCCTGGTGAATCAGTGGCTTTGGGCTAAAATCTCAGCTGTGGAGATATATAAGCACCTAAGACACCCTGACCCCCAAAGGCAACAAGTAGAAGAGGAGAATCCCACACTCCCACAACAATACAACCAGGGTACAACTTTGGTGGGTCCCAGGGTGATGGGCCCAGCTCAAGAGTTCCAAACCAATTGTCCTGGTCAACACAAATACAAATCAGGTAGGAGAGTTCAAAAGGTCTTCAGAATCTAGGCAGTGGGGGTTCACTGGCAGCTCAATTTGACCCTAGTGGCAGGGACCATGGAGATGCTACCACTGTCAGTGGCTGCTACCATTGTTGGGGGTGGTGCCCTTGGTCTGGGGTACTGCTGTGTTCAGGTAGCAGGAGCTGGTGGGGGGCTGGAGAGCATTGCTCCTGGCTGCAAGGGTCAAAGGAGCCTGGTGGGAGTTGCTGGCCCCGTGCCACAGGTCGCCGAAGCCAGGCAGGAGTCCCCGCCACAGCTGCAGTTTGCAGAAACCTGGTGGGGAGCCAAGCCACCCACCATGGACTGCCAAGCCAGGGAGCCAGTGGGCTGCCATCCCTGGTGGTCGGTAGCACAGGTCCCAAGCTATGCTCTTTCCAACACAGGGCAAGTCTCTCTCCCCTTGGAAATCCCCACCTCTATTAAAGTTATAGTTTTAGCACAATTGCCTCACAGCTCCTGAGGTGCCCTGTCCTAGCAAAAATCTGCCAAGCTCCAGATTTTGCAGAAGGTAGTCTTCCAGATCGCCAGGAGAGGGGGGAGGGTTGGATTGGGAGTTCAGGAAGGTAGGGAGAATATTAGATCAACTTTTGGCCCCAGGCAGGAGACTGCCTGGGCTTATAGCAGTATATCTTCATGGAGGGAGTCCTGATGGCCAGTCTTTTTCTCCCCTTTGGTGAAACAAATGTTCTTCTGTTTTCTACTTACCTCATGCAGCTCACCTGGGGGGGGGGGGGAGATGCTCATCCTCTTTGGGATGGGTTTTGTACCTAAAGCTGGAATCCCAGCTTGTCATAGTAGGGGTGATGGGGTGATACAAACATATCCATCCTCTCTCTCCACTCAGTTCCAGATATTCTGCTTTATTTTGTTATTTCTGGCCATTATTTCTCCCTCTGGATGGGACCCTCCGCTGAAACCTGCCTTCAGTCGGCCATCTTGCCTCCAGGGGTCTATACTCAGTATTTCTTACTGGTAACAAATTATAGTAAAACTTAGCAGCTTAAAACCACAAATATTTATTGTCACACAGTTTCTGAGATAGGAATCTGTAAATGGACGAACTGGGTGCTTCCAGTTCCCAGTTTCTCAGGAGGTTGCATGTAAGATGTCTGTTTCCACAACTGTTGGCTCATAAGACTATTGGCTGGAGGCCTCTGTCCCTCCAGAAGACCCATCTCTGGAGTCCCCTTACTGACCTTGTGACATGAAAGATGCTTCTGCTTGACTGTGTGATATGAGAGGAGAGAGGAAGGAGAAAACCTGAATGTCTTTATGTCCTGAGCTTGTTTTCCACTTCCATCACTCCACCAGGCACTATTTGTTACAAGTGAGGCTCTCAATTGAATCCACACTCAAGAGGAGGGAAATAAAACTTCACTACTTGAAAAAAGGCTATCAATGAATTTGTGGACATATTTCAAAATCATCCCACCCTCAAATATTTTATAATCATTTCAAAAACATCTGTGATCAGTCAAGTTAAAACATTAATTCAGTTAGCTCTAAGGCCACATCAAGTAAAGAACTTGCCATGTCTTCGATTTCCTACATTAACTAATTCTTCTTCTTTTTGTCCAATTACACACACAAGGCAGCATTATACACTAAAATGGATGGAACTATAGACCAATTAATGCAATTGGACCCCTTTAATTATCAAGAAAATGCCTATTTCCACAGAAAAGAGCATATTCACTTTCTCACTTTTTTCTGCTAAGGAGTAATTATTCGCTCTCAAAGGAATCACTCTTTTTTTCCCTTACAGTGGAATTATAATTGCAAGGTTTTCTTTTTAACATTTCTTCATATTCTGTTTGGTCTTACCTAAAAGAGTGTCACTCAAGTGAGTGTATTGTGTGTGTGTGTGCATGCAGCTGTAAGTACAGCCCAGGGCATTCTGTACAGAACTAATATAGATCCCTTATTATGAGTAAAGAAGGATTATTGTCACCACAACTATGGCATAATGTATTGTTAATGGCCCCAGTAAGGCATGGCTCAGTAAGACCATCTCTGCCTTTCTGTCTTCCTCTCCATATTGACTCTGGGATTATCTGTATGTCTTACTTTGTGTCATGAAGCATCAGCATATGTGATGCAAGCACAGAGTTGATAAATATTTGTGGATTGAGCAGAACCATCTTGACATACAGCCCCTGTGTAAGGAAGTCTGAAATAGCCCTAGAAAGAGGCCATGTGGAAAGGATAGAGGCATTTCTGCTAACAGCTCCAGCCAACTGCTGCTCATGTGAGTGAGGCCCTCTAGGACCAGTCAGACCTTGGCCTACCTACCAACTGGCCATGAGCACATGAATGAGCCTAGTAGCTACTGCATAGGGTAGAAAAAAGTTGTGTCAGCTAGTCCTGACTAACTTGCCTAGCCACAGAGTCACAGAAAATAAAAGTAATTTGGGTGTTATTTGCTGTAGCAATAGTTAACTAATAGTAGCAGCCCTTCATAAATTTTAACTTTTTAAGATTATGGAATGTCAGACACAACAGAGGGTTATAGCATTGGAATAATACCATGTGATTTAACCACAAATATCCCCACAACCCAGCGTGTCCCCCAGTTCAAAGGACAACAATTTAAATCAGTGTTTTTCAACTGTTTTTATCTCATGGCACACTTAAACCTATAGTGAAACTTCTGCAGCACACTTAAATTATGTTGATCAAAACAGAGTAAAGAAAGGAACATCTTACTTTGCTTTGAACTTCTTTTGAAAATAATTTAATTAATGATATTTAAAAATTGTTGCAGCATTCCTAAGATCCTCTCATGGCACATCAGAGGAAAATCACTGCTCTGAATGCTGATTCTCTTATACAGTAGTACTTCCCAAGCAAAGAGGCTACCATATCAGTACAGGTTTAAATCTACGTCCAGACTGAAGTTTGTAGCTAAAGAGCATTAGTTATTATTTGAGGAAAAATGTAGACAAGAAAAATAGAAAGAAAAAGACAGAATCAATCTCTCGGTTTTAGCTTTTCCAGGCTGTTACGCAATCTTCCAGAAGTTAAGAGACATTTGAAAGAAATCTTACAATAGTGCATCAATTGTACTATTTTTCCGACTGTCTCAATAATCTTTTGGGAGCCTGAAGGAGCTTGTCAAGTCTATGCTGCCAAAAGCTGTGATTCCTGAGCTTTCCCCAGGAGACTGGCCCCTCAGGTGCAAATCAGAAACAATCTTTTGCCCACTCCTCATAACTACTTAATTATGCCCACTCCTCATAGCCCTACTCCTCATAACTACTTAATTATCTTGAACTATGCATGAACTTCACTATGTTAGTACATAAAAAGTGCTCAATAAATGTTTGTTGAATAAATGACAAAGAATTTTACTATAGCCCAATATTCTATTTCTACTACATGTTCTCCCCTAATTAGAACAGAACCTGACTTCCCATGTGGAAACATAAAATTTCTCAGAGATAATTTTTTAAAAGACTATAAATAGAAAAAAGCAAAACAAAATAAGTCAGGTTAGTAAAATCCCTGACACCAACCAGTATCCACATCCCTGGTTTGGAGTGAGCCTATTTTGATTCCAGAAATAAATGCCAGGTTTTGGTACCAACTGATTCAAGAACTGACTCCATGTGGGATATGAGCCACAAGAACAGAAGTGTCCCCTTTGGTCAGAGGCTTAAGAATATGTTGCCTGTATTCCCCCAAACAAATAGCTCTGGCATGGCCAGATGCCTCTCCTTCCAAGTGATTCTCATGCAGCAGGTTTTAAAATGATTTTATGTGTATAATTAAAGATCCCAGAATTATCTTGTCTTCAATCCTACTAATATCAGAAAACTATGCTTTATTTCAATGCTTAAAAACAAGAAACCACAGGATCCTGTCCATATTATGAAGGAAACAAAGTCGGCAATGCAACATTTTATTTTAACTAGGGCTTTTGTTTTTAAACCTGAGCTTTCTACTCTAGCCTATTGGAAGGAGTTCAAAGAAAGACAACCTAGAAAAAAATGGTAGGTTAGATTGTGGCCAGTATCTACTAACTTGAACTGGGCTAGACCTCAGATAGACCTTAAAGGCTACACAGTGGCTAAACAGAGCTTGTCAAACATAGTTTATTTATGGAAACTGGCATATGTTTATTAATGCTTCCTGTCCACTCAATAGATGCATTTTCACGATACTAAAATACGATGGTTTTATATAGTCTAAGAGAATGAGCAAAAATCATGTTATTAAATTTAAAAACATGTTGTAACAACAAAGAGCCAACACTGATTTTCTGCCAGGCTTAAAGCATAAATATTTGCTAATGATTAAAGATAAAGTTTTGCAGTTGGAAGATTTTTAATCCAAATTTTTGGCCTGGCATTCAAAGATTAATAATATAGACCTATAGTATTTGGAACCAAGTCACACATGACTTGAAGTGTCTTTGTGAGAAATGATGTAGAGTCTCTCTTAAGACTAAAGTAATTAAGTTTTTTTCCCCCAATATCCAGCTAGCTCTAAGACTCTCAGTATTACTATTGAGAAGACTTTAACATCAACAGTATTACAATTGCAAATGCTGTCTTAGCTAAACATTGTTCATTTTATGTTAAAAAAAAATTATGCCACTGGAAGCATACATCCCCCACCCCCCACAACAGAATAAACAGAAGGTGCCTAAAAAGTATACACATTTTAAGAAAGGAACAAACTGTATTTAAATTGCAATACTCAATATATACTGATAATAAAAGAATACAAATCACTTTGAGCTCCTCTTGCAATTGCAGAAGTCAAATGTGACTTGAGTATTACAAATTTAAAACAATGTTTTCCTTTTTCACAATGTGTATATATTTTTTGGCAGCTTCTGTATATTTAAAGTTCAATTTAAATCAAATGCATATTTTTTCTATCTGGATTCATTTTACTTCAGTTTTTGCTGCTTGGAGCAGTACTTATACACCTAAACAAACTCAGTGCAATTAGAATATCATTTAAATGTGTAATGAACATTTGGACGTAGAAAGATATAAGATACATGTTGAATAAGTAATTATTTAAAATGTGCTATGAACAGATTTGACCAAATGATATCCTAAATAAATATAAATATTCTAACCACAAATAAATCATAATTCTAGCAGAAATAGTCTACTAAAAGACTTAAAAAACAGCAAAATGATCCTTTTTTTTTTTTGCATCTTGTTGGAGAGTATATGTATATCTTTGTGTGTCTTCTTCTTTATGTGTTTGTAGTTTGTGCCAAAGAGAACATAAGATTTGTGCAATAAGATGACACTGCTGCTTGTATAAATGTTTTCAGTTGATTAGAATTTTAAGATGTATAGCTAGACATGTTTTGCATTATATTTAGTGTAACTTGTATTATTGAATTTTCTTTAGCTAGTCATGTTTTGTATTATATTTAGTGAAACTTGTATTATTGAATTTTCTTTCTTTCCCTTGTTTCTTGGTCTTTCCTCACATTAAATCTACTAGGAAAAAGAGACTTTCTTCCATTTTTAATGTGGGTACATTAAAACTTTGGGGATCCTAAGCTCTCTCTTAATATGCATGGGGACTTCAAAAGTCTGAATAAGAATAATGTGGTTTTAAAAAAAGTGATTCTTTACTACCTTTTTAGTAGAATATAATTCATAGTCAGAGATAATGCATAATTCCAGATAATGGACTTCATCAGGTAAAGAGAATGCCACTAAGTCCTTGTATTACTATACAAATAATATTTTTCCAAGAAAACATATTTTAAATGAGCAAAAATCTTCCAGTCATGCTATTGTGTTGCCTTTTCTTTAGTAAGAGAAGAATGACATTGTTGTGTATGGTTTTTCTTTTGACGGGGTGATAAAACTTTAATTTGTATATAAAAAGGATATATACATGTGTATAAGATTAAAAAAGAAAAAACATGCCTGAGCATTTGTGGTATGAAAAGACTGCAGAAGGTAAGAAAAAAAAAAAAAAAAAAAGAAGGAAAGAAAGAGAGCAAATGCAAATTTAAATGAAATAAATGCTATTTCCGAGCACTAAGAAAATGCTCCAGATAGCTTTCTATAACAAAGATACTATGTTCTGGTTGGCTTGCAGTACCATGGGACCATTTTATGTGCTTTTTGCCTCCATCAGATATCTTTAGTAATGCCCTTTCTATTTTACATTGATGTTTATATAACTATATTGATAATAATATTGCACAATCAAGTTCAGATTAACATCTCAAAGCCCTTAAAAGTCTCCTTCAATGCCTTATTTCAGGCAAAGAGACAACTGGTCCCTTGGGTCTTCCACATTTCACGCATAACTTCATCTCTGGAAGCAATAAAGGGGAGGAGCTAGTGAATTCAAGTGTGGTATTGCAGATTTCCCACAATGTTCTGAGGCTCCGGGGTTCTGCCATCAAGTGTTAGAGATTGTTTAAAGGTATTTAGTTAGCTATATCCCTGTGCCTCAAATAGTTTTCTATTTCACTTGACTTAGTGAGTTATCACAGAGGAAGGAAGGCATTTTTTAATAGAGAACTCATAATTTTTAGGAAAAAGTTTCTTTTCTTGAAGTTCTTCCCATTTGGATCAAGCATCTAGATAATATTTTGAGATTCTTTACAGCAGTGTTTTCCAAATTGAAGAATATACCCTGTACATGTGTTGGGATATTGACTTAGCAAGTCTAGACCAGTAATTAAAATTAAAACTTAAAATATAGCAGATTAGGCCTTTTCCTTGCCGCAGTAATGTATCTTGATCTGTATATTGACATCTTTTTCATCAGTAAATCTTGTTTCATGCTTAAAAAAATACAGCAGTTTAACTCAACTACAACTGAATAGAAGCTATCAGACTTCATTGCAGTGTCTTTATTTCAATTACATATATATTTAGTTTGTGCATATGTTTATTGAATCACAATAAAAATGTACTTTTTACCCTGAATTTGGATGAAAAATACTTGAAAAACACTTGTTTTTTGCAACATAATTTCATTAATGTTATGCTTTTATGAAAGGGTCAATGATTCAACCTAGGAAAACTGCCTCCTTTGTGGACAGACACACACCTATGTGGCAAGAGAGCCATAAATATTAATTTCATATATGATAGTGAACATAGCAAAGACCGCTATCAAAGATATTAGGAGGGGAAACGTGAAATATGCCATTATCAGAATACACACCCCATAGTCTTTTACAGGCTTGTTGATTACAACATAAGCTATTTAGAGTCTCACAAAGAGAAATTGTCTTTCAGACAAAACATATTCTCTTGTTGTATGTGCCTAAAGAGTGACTGGGGTGATAGAAGGTGAAATGAGAAGTTTGCTACTTTCTCAAACAAGGTTTTAAACTGTTGAGAGTTCACTAAGTGACTATTTTCATTTTTTTAAATTTCAACATATGAAGGAGGTACAACTGTCTTTGTTAAATGGACACACTGTTTAATGCTTAATGAAGGGCTTTTAGAACACTAGAATAGTGTTCATTGTTTCAAATAGGTAAATTTTTATCCCTCACCCTCTTCCTCCCTGCTCCTTCTTGGTTAACAATGTCCTTTACATCTCATTGTGCCTGTGTGTGCCCACTGTTCAGATCCCACTTATCAGTGAGAACATGTGGTATTTGTTTTTCCATTCCTGAGATACTCAACTTAGGATAATGGTCCCTAGTTCCATCTCAGTTGCTACAAAAGACATTATTTCATTCCTTTCTATGGCTGAGTAGTACTCTATGGTGTATGTACATACCATATGTTGTTTATCCAAATTCATTGAGCACTTGGGTTGATTCTACATCTTTGGAATTGTGAATTGTGCCACAAGAAATATTTGAGTGCAGATTTCTTTTGGATAAAATGACTTCTTTTCCTTTGAGTAGTGGGAATCCTGGATTGCATAGTAAGTCTACATTTACTTTGTTTAGGAATCTCCACACTGTTTTCCAGAGAGGTTGTACTAGTTTGCCGTCTCACTAAGAGTGTTGAGCATTCCTTTCTCTCTGTATCCATACCAGCAACTATTGTTTCTTGACTTTTTAATGGTCATTCTTATAAGCATAAGGTGGTATTCCATTGTTTGATTTTCTCTGATAATTAGTGGCATTGAGCATTTTTCCCCAAATTATTATTATTATTATTATTATTATTATTGGCCATTTGTCTATCTTCTTTTGAAAAGCCTCTGTTCATTTCTTTTGCCCACTTTTTGATGGGGTTGCTTATTTTTTTCATGATAATTTCTTTGATTTCTTTGTAGATTATGGTTATTAGTCATTTGTCAGATAAACAGTTTGCAAATATTTTATCTCATTCTGTAGAATTTGTGTTTACTCTGCTGATTATTTCTTTTGCTCTGCAGAAGCTTTTTAGTTTAATTAAATCCCATTGATTTATTTTTGTTGTCTCAGTATTTGCCTTTGGGGTCTAAGTCATGAATTCTTTGCTTAGGCTGATGTCTTCAAGAGTTTTTCTTATATTTTGTTCTAGAATTTTTATGCTTCCATTCCTTACATCTAAGTTTTTTGTTCACTTTGAATTAATTTGTGTATATGGTGAGAGATTGGGTCCTATTTCATTTTTCTGCATGTGACATATTCCAATACCATTTATTGAATAGTACTTTCCTTCCTCAATGTATATTGTTGTCTACTTTGTTAGAGATAAGTTGGTTGTAGGTAGATGGTTTTATTTCTGGGTTCCCTATTTTCAGGTCTGTGTTTCTACTTTTATGCCACTACCATGCTGTTTTGGTTATTATAATCTTGCAGTATAATTTGAGGTCAGGTAATAAATTGCTTCCACATTTGTTCTTTTTGCTTAAGATTGATTTGGCTATTTGGGGTTTTTTTTTTTTTTTTTTTTGGTTCCAATATAAATGAAGTTTATGATTATTTTTTCTATATCTGTGAAATACGGTGTTGGTAGTTAGATGAGGATTATGCTGAATCTATAAATGACCTTGGGCAGCATGGAAATGTTAATGATGTTAATTCTACCAATCCATGAATGTGGATATTTTCCCATTTGTTTGTGTCATGCACAACTTATTCAGTATTTCTCACTGTAAATATCTTTCACCTCCTTGGTTAAGTGTATTCCTAGGTATTTTATTTTCTTTGTAGCTATTATAAATGGTATTGCATTCTTGATTTTATTCTCAGCTTGTCAATTTTAGTGTATAGAAGTGTTACTGATTTGTGTATACTGATTTTTAACCTGAGACTTTGCTGAAATTATTTATCAATTCTAGCACTCTTTCAGTGGAATCTAGAGTTTTCTAGATCAAGATGTCTTGATCCCATTAGCAAATGGGAATAGTTTGACCTCCTTTTCAATGTGGATGCCCTTTATTTCTTTCTCTTGCTTGATTTCTCTGGATAGGAATTCTAGTAATATGTTGTATTGAAGTTGTGACAGTGGGCACCCTTGTCTTGTTTCAGATCTTAGGGGGAGTGCCTCAACTTTTCCCTATTCAGTATGACATTGGCTGTGAGTTCATTTTCATGTCTGGTTTATTTTTAATTTGCAATCTTAAGACCTGTTTTTATTCAAAGTAAGGCTTAGAAAATTCCATAGAATTCTTAAAATTTTGAGTATTTGAAAGAAAGATTAGGAAATTTACTCTTTTGAAATATCTTCAAAATACATTTTATTCCTGTATGGTCACCCTACTTTTTCTATTTCAAAATTTAGACAGTTTCTTGGATTTACTAAGCATTCTATGCACTGTCTGGGAGCATCAATGAGCCTCCTTTATCAGTGTTGGGTCCTTTGCATAGTTGGAGACCTCAGCAAATTATCTATTGCTAACATAAACCAAAGTCAGTTGTCACATGAAACTCAACTGTATATAAATCCTATTATCTGATAGACAAAGGATTACTGATGTGGGGCATAAATTCATTGGTGTATGCACTGGATACAAAGTAAAGTTTTTTTTGTTTTTTTTTTTTTGCCGTTTTTTTTGGCCAGAGCTGGGATTGAACCCACCACCTCCTGCATATGGAGATGGCACCTTACTCCTTTGAGCCACAGCCACTGCCCCCAAAGTAAAATCTTTTAATATAAATTTAAAGAGACTTTAAATTTTTCCATATTAGTAATTAATTTAAATTTTATACATTCAAATAAAGTAGTATATTTTAATATCTTAAGTTTCTTTCACATTTTTGGTAAAAGAATGAGTATTGTAATGTTTGTTACTATACTTTTTAATCCTACATTATAGCAACTTTGTTGATACATTTTAAAAATACACATATACCTTCATTATTTTTCCTACATCCTAAAATTTATCATGGTGATTCCAATCTTCAGGTTGCATAGACCTGCAGTAAGCACAGATATAAATGCACCAGCTACTAATAAGAGCACCATACTGATTGGTTGAAACTCAGGCTGTGTTATTTATCGTATATTTTCAGTGTCTTTTCTTCCTCTATGTTCACTCTCACTACAGATGTTTTGGAAAGTAGGATGACCCATACAAAGAACATGTACAATACTTCTTACAAGGGCTATAGAGTCAATTTTAGAAACACATCACCATATCATGTTTCCCAACAATTCTGTTCTTAAGATGGTTTTCAGGAAACACAAAGAAAAGAGATGTCTTATTAAAAGATGTAAATAAAAGATGAATCTGATAACTTATGAGGAGCAAAATTTCTGTGTTAACATCCTATTTCCATGCTTTCCTTACCTCATTTTTCTATCCCAATGTCACAAACTAGGATGCAGAATACTACCTCTAAAGGTAATGAATACTATTAAAGAGTGAAGTCATGATGTGATGAATCACTGATGTGGACTCCTCTTTCTCTGAAAGAAGTTTTCTCTTAGTGAGAAAGTTTCAGTTAGACAAAACCTAAAACTGCGAGATAAGTCCTAAAG
The DNA here is from genome assembly GCA_963574355.1 of Loris lydekkerianus. NCBI lineage: Eukaryota > Metazoa > Chordata > Mammalia > Primates > Lorisidae > Loris > Loris lydekkerianus. The sequence goes on from CAUYPK010022293.1 coordinate 11,461, forward strand.
TAGAGTCAGTTAAAAATCATCTGTTTTCTGCTGGCTCCATTACTCTATATCAAAGAGTTAAATCTATTTTTTCTAGAGAAAAATTTGCCTCAGAACCTGCCAGGCTCTAGATTAACATTCTGAGAAACTTGCTATATTTTACTGTATTTTGATGATCATCTATATGGGAATGTGGAGGCTGGTAATATTCATCTACTCACACATAATTCAATGCTGAAAATATTCTCATTATTTGGTAATATTCTCAATTATGGTTTCTTGAAAAAAATGTTTTCTATTTTTTTTATTGTTGTTATTCTTTGTTGAAAGTCAAAATTTCAGTGTAAAAGTTGAAGTGATTGGTTAATTTAGAAATTCTGTAAAATGCGCAAAACCATCATCTAATGTGTTGAAAAAGAAATTGTTTTTCCCGTGAAATTACAAATTCTAAAGGTGACTGAGACAGAATGTAATTATTTGCATTTGAATGAACAAGGCACTGGGGTTAGCAATGTCAATCTCATGGAAGGCTTAATGAAATCACTAATGATCACAGAAAGTCTGGATCTTCCCTTTGTATTTCATTTGAAAGATACTCTCCTGGCACTGATTTGAATGGAAATGAATGGGATTATTAGAAGCTTAACACACTTACTTTCTCAATAAATACATTTTATTTATAAATACATCATGCCAAATATCTGGCATGATGACTAAAATATAGAATTTCATTAATCAATTTTACTGATTAGTGGAAGGGTAGAAAATAATAAGGATGGTTTTTTATCACTGTCTGTCCTTCCCAAGAACAAGGTCTGGGACATCTTCCTTTCCTTACTATGACTGCCTGTATAGATACCAAGAGCACACCCTTGGCTACAGAAAAAGAAATTCTCATGAAGAGTTCCGAAGAGGCTCACCAGAGTTCCAATCATTGCTTCTTGAATGGCAAAGTATAGGCATCTGTGAATTAAGATCTACATATCAAGATATGAATACATACTATGACTGGTCATATGGGAAACCCAAAGTGAGTGCTAGGATGTGATGATGATCTTAGAGATGTTGGATCAGGCCTTCTCTAACTCACCCGTAATGTTACAGAACGATAGGAAAACACTTAGATCTGACATCTTTCTCCCAGTCACTGTGACCTCTAAATTTACCCTTATCACCCCCTTTCCCTCAGAGCCAGACCCCCCAAGACTCTAATTTTTCTTATTATCTCACCAGTCTATCATTGTGGCAAAATCATTAGGCCCTATTTCCTTCAGAACTAGGCTTTGATTCTTTTTTTCCCCTGGACAGATATGATCATTAGGTTACATTGTTCTCACTTATTAGGTAGAGTCCAACTTGTAGTTGTGCCCCTCACCCAGGAAGTGTACCCTTACATTGTGCCTATTAGGTGAGAATATACCAAAAGGCTTTGATTCTTAAGAGTTCTAATTATCACCAGTAGTGTTCATCAATATCCAGTTATCCTCTATTTCAGGAGAATCCTTTCCTTTATTTCACCTGTACTTAATAACTTGTTTCTAACCAATAGGATATGGTAGAAATGACAATTTGTGTGTAAGTGTAATGGGCATCTTGGTTTACTCCTTGCTTCTCCCAGGGGTTGCTTGCTTTGGGGGCAGTTAGCTGCCAATTAGCTTTAGCGAGCAGTATATGTGGCAAGGAACTGGGGTTTCCTGCTAACAGCCATGTGAGCAGCCATCATGGAAGCAAATCCCCTGTCCCAGTTGTACCAACACCTTGCTTGCAACTGCATGAACGTCCCTATCCCAGAATCGCACAGCTAAGTTGCTCTGGGATCCTGACTCTCCAAAATTATGTGAGATAACGTGTTTGTTATTTTAATTCACTGACATTTTGGGGTAATCTGTTGCATTGCAAGGTCACTAGTTCACTTTGTCTCAGACATTTTGAGACACTTCAGTGCTGTGATGACCTCTTTGTAAGTAAACAGGTGTAATGAAGCCTGGTTCAAAATAAAGCCACATGATCTAAGCCCAGCTGTTAGTGGACTCAATGGGTCCATGGATCAATGTGGTTATTTCTCTAATACTTATGTGCTTAAAAGGATAGTTATATTTAGCAAATGATGGAAATCTCTTATTGATTCCTTGACCTTTGGAGTAATAGCCATTATAGCAGAAAAGGCTATGTGAAAGCCTCTTAAATTGCATGCAAGAGAGTAAATCAGAAGCCTCACAGGTACAATGGCAGACATTAGTGTCACATTAAAAAAACTAAAGAATTCTGATACTGCCCCTGCAAAACCAGGCAGACCATGGTAGATGGTACATCTGTGAATACTTAAAAAAAATGGTAGCTCCAAAACAATTACTGTGCCAGATGTGTTATCTTTACAAGAACAGAGAATATAGTCTCTGGCACATGGCGTGAAGCTGTTGATCTGATAAGAGTGCTTCTTTTCATTTTAATCAAGAAAAAGGATCAGAAGCAGTTACTTGGTATGAGCAAAATTATTCATAGCCTCGCACCAGGGATATGTTGTCAAATTGTATCATGAGTGGGGTCTTTCAAGAGCCCCAGTAGGAGAACCACACTGTAGACCCTTAGCCTCGTGGAGTGAGGTCATGCTATATATAGCAAGAAATGTTTTCTCCACTCAAAATCAGTTCCTGATGTACAGCATCAAAAAAGACCATCATTTCTCTTCCTAACAACAAAAAGGACATAAACTACTATAAAATCACAGTCTTTCAGAAAATATTCAGAGAGCTGACAAGATAAAGGAATCCAAATGAACTAAATTCTACAAAGGAATTATCCCTTTTTGATGACTGCTGTCATCCTGGCATCATGATGAGAGAAGAAATTAGAATATGGAGAAAAAACTGAACTTTTCACAAAATTTTAATGGCAATCTGTAGAGCACACAGAGATTGGGTTTCTGAGAATCCTAGTCACAGAGCAAGTCCACATATAGCCATAAATTTGACTTGCCCTGAATGCACAGCAACAGTGTGCACAGTTTGGGGAGAGGGAAAGAAAGCTATGAAATAGAACCTGAGGCCTAGAGCCCTCATGGAGCACGAGGCAGGGGGCTGCTGGAAGCAGAGACTAGAGCAGGAGAGCTCAGAGATCACCCTGAGGTGAATATGACCTTCACCAAGTATAAGCCTGTGGAAAACTGGGGCCTAGAAGGAAGAACAGAGAGTTAGAAAGCACAGAAAACTCCCCAGTGATCTCCAAGGCTGACAGTTGGACTGCAGAAGGAATCCAACTCTTTGGAATGTTCCTGTGCACTGGAAGACTTGTTCTTAGCATCACAGTAAGTGAATCCAGTGGGGAACTGGATCCCACTGAAGCTTTAATAAAACTAGAACAGATTATACAGCCATAGATTATACTACTCAGTAGCCCAGAGAATGTTGTTTCCTGGTCTTTTTAGACACAATATTTGGGATTTTTTTTTTAATTGAAAGCTATATAAAGAGATAGGATAAGGTAACCCACATTAAAGTGAAGGAACTTAGTTGAAGCAAACCCACTGATAGATAACACATATATTGGAATTAAATGAAGAGATCTTTAAAAGAACTATGACAAATAAATAATTTAGACTTAAAGTGGTATGGTCATTTGAAGACATAGTGCCCAAACTCTTTGACACTCTTCATTGAAAGTTGATTTCTATTTTACATCCCCTTGAATATGGAAAGGGTTTTTATCTGCTTCAGACAACAGAGCAAGGCAAAAGTGATGCTGTATAACTTTTGAGCTGAAAAGATCACGCAGCTTCCTTCTGGTCCTCTTGGAATTCTTCCTCTGGAGCAACCTGGATGCCAGGTAAGAAACTTGAATACCCTCAGACTACTATCCTGGAGAGGACACATGTGCATACCTGGCTCGATAGCCCTAACTGAACTTCTAGGTGACATCCATATCTACTATGGTCAAGGCACCTTGATAGGCAGCTCAGGTAGGCCCTCAGATGACTATAACCCCAGCTGACATCCTACTACAATTACACGAGAAATCACAAAATCTGAGCCTCCCTGAATCATCACAAAGTCATGAGCAAATTAGAATGGCTATTTTCAGTTTCTAAGTATGTGAGTGCTTTATTATGCAGCAAAAGTAACCAGAACAGGTAGACAAGAGACAGGAACATATGGAGACATCAAGTAGAGAAATGAAAATTATAAGAAAGAATCAGGTAGAAATTCTAGAAGTGAAAACTATGATATCAAAAATAAAAATTTGTTTAATAGGTTTGGTAACTGACTAGACATGATAAATGAGAGGATCAATTAACTTGAAGGTGAGTTAGTAGAAATTGTTGAAATGAAAGAACAATGTATTTCTAGATACCTGAGGTATAAGTTCTATGCCACTCTTCAAAGTTCCCCGGCAGAATTAAGTTCTAGAAACCCAGGGTGATAATTTACCCAATAAAGCACCCTTCTTTGTCTTACTCCCACAACTCCTACTAAATTACTTGCACTGGAATCTGTGTTTTAAGACTTGTCTTTGACAAAATTCAAACCATGTAAGTGGTAACTCATATAAGATGAACAAAATACTAGGAAGTCAGTTACATCAGTACACTCTCTTACAACTTCTTATAAGAAATGGAGTATTAGAGAGGTTAAAGAACTTGGCCAAGGTCATATAGCTAGGGAATATATTTAAAAAGATACAAGAGCTTGTACTTAACCATATTCTATAATAACTTTCATTGTATAAATCAGTGTACAATTTATAGTTTTTGCTTATCTCACCAATACGTTATAAAGTGTTCCAACACATTATCTCATTTTTCTTTGTAACAAATTGGTGAGATAAGCAAAACCTATATGTTCAGTCAGAAAAAAAAAATTATCATATAAAAAACTAATTTACTAAACAAACACAGCTATCCACAGGCAGTGCCAAGACCAGAGCTGGGTATTCTGACTTCTCTCCCAACTTCTAGTTTATTTTCCATGTAATACAGCTGTAATTAAATGAAAAAAAAATTGTTTTAAACATTAACAATCATCTCAATTTTCTTAAATAGCTCTGAAGTTGAATTACAAGTGCCCAAAATTCCTGTTAAAATCTATGATAGAATATTGAAAATGTAACGTTTGTTTTTTTCTCTTTAATTCAATACTTTTACAAAATTTCAAACTGGCAGTGCTTATGTGTGTTTAGCTACTCTTAAATGTGACCACCTCCCATGGATATATATGTTAGAAATGATCAAAGGAAGGCAATGTTAACCATATAGGAAGGCAATGATCAAATCCACAGACCCTGGAGCCAGATTTCTTGAGTTGGAGAGTTGGAAATGTTACTTAATCTTTCTCTCCTTCATTCTCATTATCTGCAAAATGGTATTCATATATCATTGGGTTTTTGTGAATATTAGAGAAAATGAAATATGTAAAAATAATTGGAGTATTATATAATAGTATTTGCTATTTTGTTTGCCATCCAGTTGAGTTTTCCATTCCTCAGAAATGAAATCAAGATGCCATAAAAATATCCCTTTGTAGTGACCAACTGTTAGGTTTATATCTTGTCTGAATAACTTTTGGGGAATATTTTCTTCAGTCCTTTGATTTTTAAGCATGTTATAAGGATTTATAATCGAACTTCATCAAAATATAAATAGGATGTCAAATGTAGAATGAGGAAAAATAGGACACCATTGGTTGGGAAGATGAATGTTAACCAGTGGTGGAGACTTGACTGTGTGAGCTTCATTCATGGCTATAGGTTTCTTTAAGTAAAAATGAGGTCAGAAAAAAGATGCAATTAAAAGATGTATTCCTGAGCCTGGGGAAGAATGATTCAAAGAGGTCTATATGATGAAAAATATCCTCTTACATTCCTGCAAGGAACCTGGAATGTTCACAATTCTATGACAACTACCTAAATATGGACAGGGCAGGAGGATGGTGTAAATGAGTAAGTCAGGGATTGCTGGTGAGATAGTAGGAGATTATTTTTCTTATTTAGACTTTCCAAATGTGCTGGAATGTTGTATGTATAATTCAGATAATCAAGTCCACAGAATGCATTTACAACAGAACAGGGTTTAATGATAAGGTTAATTAACTTACTTTAAGGAAGATGCATATTAGAATTAATCTGATATAAATGATCACAGAGTAACTAATCCCTCACTTTGCCTCCAAGTAAAAAATATTAAGTGTTCAAAAAGTTATTGGGTTCTATTTACTTAAAAGAAATCTTTAATGTTACCCAAAGACCACAATCAATAAGCCTTATCGTAATAGAAGAGGTAGTGGTATGCATTTATACTAGTATCAATGAAAGGTTCATGCACCAGAGAATTTATTAAGTTAATTTTAGAAAAAATACTTTCAAGAATGCCCAGTATCTTTTTATGTTTCCCACATGTTTAACTGAAACATTGCAACCTTGTTTTAAAGAGTGAGTAAATTTGTTTAAAGTTAATTATTGTGGAAGCTACAAGTATATTTGGCAAGGATAGAGAGGGAAGGAAACTCAGAATATTAAAAAGGAGTTTTTAAAAGATCCTTAAATGATTATGGTAAATACACAAAGAATTTTTGAAGTTACACGTTTTTAAAAATAAAATGACAACTTAATTAAGCGTTTGGTATTAATAATAAGTCAGGGAGAATTATTGACTATACTTATGAAGTTTAATAAGCAAGAGGAGCAGAGACATTGCTAATCACTGTCCTGGTCCATAAATATTGCAGAAGAGCACCGGAAACACAACGAGGGAAACTTATAAAGTTATTTAGGACGCATATGGTAGAAACTGATGCTATATTGGGTGAGCTTATGCATAGGTCTTTAAGCGAGTTTTTCTAGAAAAAGTGTATTTTAATATTTATCATATTTGAAGATAAAAGCCAATATAGATTCTAAAAACATTTTTCATAAAATTGAGATTATATTAATCTTCTACTATGTACCAAATGATATCACTATAATTCTACTTCACTGTTGATCTATGTAACTGTTAAATTAAAAATAATTTCATAAATGTTTCCTCTATTTAGAATTTATGTTATGAACATTTTATGATATTAAAGTTTACCCTTTTGATGGCACAAATAGCTTAGCCTGCCTGCCTCTTCCTTTGGAGACTAAAACTATCTGGGAGAAGAGTATGGAAATATTGATTATTTAATATGTGATAGCTATGGGTTAGTCTAAATCCATCAAAACTATTTTTATGACCTAATCCATTGGAAAATTGAAAGAAAAAGTTCATGCATTTTCATTTTAGTTATCAATTATAAGCATTTTCCAAAAGACAAGAGGTGCCCTAACTTTAAAAAAAGGTTTCAAGACATTTCTTCTAAATAACTTCATGCATCATAATAATTTGCACATAACTCTTAGTTCTAAAGCATATATGCATGAGTATCATAACAGGACAAGGAACATAAAGCATCAACAATCACAATTCTTTAAAGTCTTTTGTGTCCTAAATCAAAACACAGAAGTGGCTATTTCACAGGTTCACATGATTGTTAAGGCCCTGAAATGGCTTCCAAGGGGTGGAATTCTTTACTGCCATTTCTAGGAGTCTCCTCAAGCCACTCTCATGGAAGTTGAAGTCCATTAAGAGCATTGTATTTATTATTGTCTTGGCAGCACAATAGGACAATAGTTAACAAAAATTTCTTACACATTTCAAAATAACTAGACGAGTATATTTAGAATGCAAACTAACATTTTCTTTTGAAGGGACAGGTATTATCACCAATGCTCCAAAATAATCATCTAATTTTATGAGGTCTGATAATTAAGTTCATGCTTGCCATTGTGCACTTAACTTGGCAGCCACGTACAATTTGGTAGAGTTTCATAACCTTGGTATATCAGTGTGTCCCAGTTGTGTTCATATCGACATGTGGCAGTGTCTTGCTGAGTGCCATTTATTATTGTTGTATGTTTTTTGTGCTGTTGCAAGATTGCTAGAGCTTGAATTGGAGCAATGAACAAAGATTTATCAATTTCTTGTTGAGCTTGGCAACAGTAGAAGTGAAATCAGGAACATGTTAGTCCAAGTTTGTGGGATAGTACCATGAAGAAAACAGCAGTGTACAAAGGGATTGAACATTTTTCTGAGGGGAGAGAAAAATGATTAGGAGAGGTCAGGGAGGCCAGTAATGAGCAGAACTGACAAAAATGTTGCAAAAATTTATTGAATTGTGTGTCAAATTATTGGCTGATGGCGAGAAGCACAGTAGACCAAGTAAACATTGATAGACAGTTAGGAAAATCTTAGCTGAAAGTCTTGGCCAACAACTCATGGCTCCCACATCATGACAATGCACCAGCTCACACAGCATTGTCTGTGAGGGAGTTTTTAGTCAGCAAATGAATAACTGTTCTGGAACACCTGATATGACCCTCAACACCAATGACTTTTTTCTTTATCCAAAGATAAAGGAAATATTGAAAGCAAGACATTTGATGACATTCAAGACATCAAAGGTTATACTATAACAGCTCTGATGGCCATTCCAGAAAAGAGTTCCAAAATTGTTTGAAAGGTGAACTAGGCACTGGCATTGGTGCATAGCTTCCCAGGGGGAGTGATTCCTGGTGACCATACTGATAGTCAGCAATGAGATCTGTAGCACTTTTTCTAGGATGAGTTTGCAAACTTAATTCTCAGACTTGGTGTACTCGAACCTCTTTATAGACAAAATTATTGTGCTCACTCTACAGATCAAGAAATGGAAGGGAAGCTGTTCAGTAATTTTCTGAAACACATGCAAGTAGTAAGTGACAGAGCTAGACTTAAATCCTCATTGCATAATTTCAGATTTCCTTAACACTTACCATATAATTCCTCTTAAAACAGTGTTTGATTAAAAGTACACAATGCCAAAGGCAGTTGGGAAATACTACTTTTATCATAACAAGTTATAGCAAGCTCAGATAACGGGGTCCAGGCTACAGGAGAACTACACATTCCTGCTACCGGATGAGAGTAGGTGGCAGAGTGCTTACAGCCAAAACAAAACTTCAGAACTAAATCAGCCTTGACTTCTGCCACTACACCTACCCTCAATGCTCCATTTTGTGTTGAGTATAATAGAATACTTTTACAAATTAAGAAAAGCAATTGGCCATGTAAATCTCCTAATGGAAGCCATTCTCTATCTGAAAAATAAGCATATTGTATACTAATGAAAATTATAATTTTTATATTTTCTTTTTATGAAATCTGTGACAGACAGGTCTTCATTTCTGAAAAAAATAGGAGAAGGGAAACGCTGTAGCTATTTTTGAAAAATTCATCATATTATGGGTTCCACGTCCTGGATTTTCTCATGACCGGGACTCATAATAAAATGATTACATTATTCAAGGAGTTTGGAACACTAACTCCATGAATCTTTGCCCAGAGATAGACATCTTCTAAGTGAAATCTGTAAGCTGATGAGAGTATAACTACATGCATAACCTACTTTCATAATTATTCAAAACTTCCACTTGTGGAAATTATTTATGATGTATTGTTACATCTTAGCTTCGAATCTTGAAGTGTTAAAACAGTGAAGGGCAGATTTTTTAAGAGGTAGGACCATCTTGAGAGAATATACTATGAATTTGTTGTAACAAAGTTTGACATCTGTCAAAATGTCCTCATATCTTTAAGGAATCTTGATTATAAACATGGCAGTAAAAGCAAGCCTTATGGTATAGTCAGAGGCAGAAGGCAAGGAAAAGTCAGTCTTCTGGCCTGAATTGTTAGTAATTTTTCTCTGCTTTTAATTCTATCATTGGGCAGGGTGTAGGAAGGACAATTTTTAGATCTTGAAAGCAGAGGAGAGAGCCCTCGGGATGCCATGATTTCAGAGCAGAGAATCTGAAAACCAGCATTCTTTTATCATTGCAAATAAGGATTGTCATTAATTTTTTATTCATTCAAGAAATATTTATAAATTTACCATGTTGATCAATAACAAAGTTTGGCATCTGTCAAAATGATCCATAAAGGAGTGGTGATATAGGATTTATAAATTTATCTGCCTATAGGGAGCTCTTCTCTTAATCCATGTTGGGTTACATTACAAAAGACCCCTTTACTACCTTGGTCCTCATCCTGTAGGTTTTCTTCTATTACTCTGATTGTCATAGGTGCCATGTTATAGAAAAGAGTTGAGTAAAGGTGAGATGGGGTGATCACTGATTACCTTCTCTATTCTGAAGAAGCCAAAAAGAAAGCCAGTGGAGATAGATGTTTCTAAGAGACAATTAAAGAGGCAATGTCTTCTGTCTTGCCACAAGTGAAACCCCAAGACTTTGCTGTATTTCTGAACTTTCCAGTGGTGTGAATTAATACATAATCTACTTTTCTTTCCAAACTAGCTTGAGTTCACTCTCTACTGCTGGCAACCTTATGAGTCAAATTTGACATTTAACAACAAATTGAATCATTTACAAAGTTATTTTTTATAAGAACAGAGAGTTGTCTTGTATCAGATAAAAGAATAATATAGGAGATAGGAATTTATATCTGAACTGACTAAGATAAAGAAATCAACATAGCAATGTGGCAAACAGAGAAATATGTTTTAAAGAGTTCAAACCACAATCATAAACTATTGTGTTTCTATATATACTGTTCTGGTGACTTTGCTCATTACACAGACAAGGAAATAGAAGAATTGATTTTATTTAGAGGGGCAGACTGGGACGGAGAGATCTTTCTAGAACTAGATATTCAGATTTCGCTGGCCAATGAAGTAGAGAAGTACAAGGAAGAGGGAATGTGGAGACAGTAAGATGTCAGTAAGAAATTCCAGTCTATTAAGTATACTAATAAAAACTATTTTTATTGGCTACTATGGCTTCTAAATCTTGTATTCCTCTATTCAGTGGACTTTGGCGTTGTGGTTTCCTTGTGTGTTTCCCCTCGGTGCCCTTCTCTGTGTAGCAACGCTGCACGTCCACCAGCAGGTGGTATCCATGAATAATGCCATCTACTTCTTTTCCCTTGCAGGCGTCATCAGATCTCGTCTCCCACGGTGCTGTGCCGTTGCTTCGATGCTGAGAGTTCTATAGGGATATTCTTCTGCCTCTTTCCTCTAATTTAGGGGGAAAAGTTTTAAAATGGGATTTTTGCCTTCCTAATTCTAAAGGCTGTTTGTTGTGCTTTATATCTAGCACCAGATATTATGTATAACTCTACAGATGAGTCCAAGGACAACAGTTGTAAGCAGAATATCAGAAGCATGTGCTTCGCTGGATATTCAGAATTCTGCTACACTGAGTACACAGATCATGTTATTTTACTCTCCTTGGCTGACCACTAATCACTGCCTTCCACAACTCCATGTATCAGGGTGGGAACTGGCATAAAAAACTAATAATAATAAAAAAAAAACCCACCTGAGTAATAGATTCACCTCGTGCATGTTAAGTGACCACAAAAGCAAACTATCTCCTCTCTCAGTATCTCAGTCACACTTGGGTGCATTCCAATTCTAATAGTGAATCATAATCAGATGGAAATAAATCAACATTTTATATGCCACCGGGTGTTTGAAAGCATCCATTCCTTAGAGAAGCTTTCAAATTTCAGAAAGATGCATTCTACCTGTTAGATAATAATATTATGATTTGTGTTATAAAATTTCAATATATTATAATCTTGTCTCCTCTGATGCAACAGTCTGAGTCTATCAGTTTTCTTTCTCTGGATTTTACAGTCTGATTCTTAACTCGACATAGGGGGAGCCCTATCTCCACTATTGAATTTTCAAAATAGTTCAAACCTATTTGGAAAATGGATACAGGAAACCTCCAGAAATAATATAATCATTTCTGATCGCCAGAAGGGCAGAATTAAAAGCAAAACCTTTTCCAAGAAGTAGAGGAGAATTCATAAGCAAAGAAAAGTTGAAGGATAGAATTCCAAATTAAATCATCTGACACATTGGAAGGCATTTGCTGTTTTACCTCATCTGGGTCACTTCTACACTGGCTGCAGAATTAGGTTGATTGAGCTAATCATTTCCTCTAGCTTCACAATCCATATCTGGCCAGTAGGCCAATCAATGTTGGAGTGATCAGTATTGATCTTGAAGAGAGTTGGCCTGCCTCCTTCCACTGTGCCATCGTTTGCTCAATCTTAGATATTGACCCAGTGTTAAAGTTTTGTTTCTCATGAAATTATTCTCAAATTACCCCTAATAGAACTTTAACAGTTTAGTAATAAATGATCCTCAATCAGTAAAATAAAACGAGGCTTTATTCCCCAAACATCCCAGATAACTTTAGCCATATTACTGTTTAAATAAATTATTATTTAAAAATTGAGAAAATGACTTTTCAATTTTTTTGCATTATGAAAAATTTGACCTGCATCTTTCTGTCTATTCATCTTTGATCACCTAATCTTTCTCATGTTCTTCAGTCATAACATTTTGTCATATTGCTTTAAAAACATTTTAGTTTAAAAAAAACAACAACATGGTTGTAATCCCTATATGTACCATCCTAATTCCATTTCTTCTTATCCTTGTCCAGTCATTCTCCAGAATTTATTCTTCATCTCCCAAAGCAGGTTTCATCCTTTTACTATACATCTTGTTCTGCCAGTTTTATAATAAATGATCTCACACTCATTTTTTTTCCTTCTACAACTTAATTTTTACTCATTTTAAATTTCCTGAGATTTGTCCATGTTGATACATAGATGAGTGTAGTGCAAGTTATGTATCTGTTCTTTAGTTAAAGAGTATTCATGTTGTTTACTATTCATCTATATTACAAACAACGCTGCAGTGAACATTTGTGCACGAATCTTCCTGTGCATGTCTCTGAGAGTGTTTCTAACAATAGATCACAGGAAATGCATCATCAAATTCATCAGATACCCCCAAATTGTCCTTCAGTTTACAATTTCTCCAGCCATGTAGAATAAAATTCTTCTTATTCCACAATCTCATCAACTCTTGTAAGTAATAGACTTTATTTTATTTGCAGGTCTAGAGGTACGAGATGAAGTCTTATTGTGGTTTATTTTACATCTACTTTATTGCCAGCATGTTTTCCTTTTATGTTTATTTGTTTTGGGTTTTACTTTTCAATATTTTTATTCAACCAGAAAAAAAAATAGCCAAGGAAATTTTTAATAATAAAAACAAAGCCAAAACATCACTCCACCAGACTTAAGGCTATGTTACAAGTCCACAGTGATCAAAACAGCAAGGTATTGGCACAAAAATAGAGACGCAGATATAAGGAACTGAATTGAAAACCAAGAGATGAAACTAGTCTCATATAGCCATCTGATCTTCATTAAACCAAATAAAAGCATACACTGGGGAAAAGAATCCCTATTCAATAAATAGTACTGAAACAACTGGATAACCACATGTAAAAGACAGAAACTAGACCTGCACGCTTCACCACTTACAAAAATGGACTAAAAATGGATAAAATATTTAAAATTTAAGGCGGAAAATGATGAAATTCCTAGAAGAAAGTGTGGGAAAAACTATTGAGGATGTCATCCTGGGGAAAGATTTTATGAAGAAGACTTTAGTGGTAATGGCAACAACAACAAAAATAAACAAATGGTACTTAATCAAACCGAAAAGCTTCTGTACAGCTAAGGACACAACAAGTAAAGCAAATAGACAACCCTCAGAATGGGAAAAGATATTTGCATGATATAAATCTGACAAAGGCTTGATAACTAGGATCTTTAGTGTACTCAAATTAATCAACAAAAACAGCAAACAATCCCTTTTATCACAGGGCAAGAAACATGAACAGAACCTACTCTGAAGAAGACAGACTAATGACTAACAAACACATGAAAAATGCAAATTATCTTTAATCATCAGATAAATGCAAACAAAAATCACCCTGAGATATTACCTAACCCCAGTGAGAATGGGACACATTACAAAGTCCCAAGATGCAGATGTTGGTGCAGATGTGGAGAGAGGGGAACACGTTTTACAACGTTAGTGGACTGCAAACTAATACAACCTTTTTGGAAAGAAGTATGGAGAATCCTCAAAGGACTTAAACTGGACAGACCTTTCATATGATCCCACAATCCAGAAGAAAAAAAAATCATTCTATCATAAAGGCATTTGCACTAGATTGTTTATCGCAGCTCACTCAATATACAATGCTAAGATGTGGAAGCACCAAAATAAATGCCCATCAACCCATAAATGGAACAACAAACTGTGATATATGTATGCTATAGGTCTATTCAACCATAAAAAATATGGAGACTTTACATCTTTTATATTAACCTGGATGGAGTTGAAACACATTCTCTTTAAAAAGTATCACAAGAATGGAAAACCAAATATCCAATATACTCAATACTAATATGAAGGTAGTAGATGATCTAATACATGCCCACAAAAGAGAAAAACTCAGTCCAATTGAAGTTGAGGATAGGGGAATGAGGGAGGGGAGACATGGAATCAGGGGAGGGGATTGGTGTGTTCCCACTTAATGGGCACAATGTAAGAGTACATGTATGCAGGACACAACTATAGGAAGGACTCTACCTAACAAATGCAAATATTGTAACCTAGTTATTTGTCCCCTCACATTAATATGAAATTTAAAACAAATTATTCATATTCTTTGCTAATTTTTAACCTTTGGTTGCTTGACTTTGTTCTTATCGATTAGTTGAGTCTCCTTTTCTTCACTCTAGCCACTCCAATCCTCCTCCAATCTTGCAATATCTTAGTTACTTTATTTGTGTGTCCTTTATTATTTTCTTTCTTTCTTTTTTAGAAATAGGGGTCTCACTTTGTTGTGCTGGCTGGAGTTCATTGGCATGATCATCATCATTCACTTCAGCCTCAAATTCTGGGCTGAGGTGATCCCCTTGCCTTAGACCCCTGAGTAGCTGAAACTACATGTATGCACTATGTCTGGTTAATTTTTATAAAGTTTTTTTGTGGAAATGGAATCTTGTTGTATTGCCCAAGTTGGTGTATGTCACCATTTAAATGAATATACCATGTATTTAAAATTTATTTTTCTTTTAGTAAAATCAGCTTCATTATATTCAGTATTACATACATAGTATGTCTCAACATTGAAATAGTCAAGTGATAGATGCACATATAAGAAAAATAAGGTCTCCTGAAATTTATCATCCTTAAAGAACTACCACTAACATTTTAGTGCATCTTTAAGTGCATGACTTGTGCATTCATCTAGACATATAATTATGCCTATAATTGTATCATACCATAGACAATTTTTGCTCTTTTACTTCATCATCTCCAATTCCATATTTCATCATTCCAGGTAAAGCACATTAAGAACCTCAATGTGTGCTTTGGTATTTTTTTTTCCATAGTAAGAGGGAAAATTACAGCATTAGAAGACTTCATCAAGAAAACAGAGAGAGAGAGCAAGTCAGAAATCTAATAGGCCATCTTAAGCAACCAGAAAAGGAAGATCAATCCAACCCCCAATCCAGCAGAAGAAAAGAAATAACCAAAATTAGAGCAGAATTAAATGAAATTGAAAACAAAAGAATTATTCAGAAGATCAACAAAACAAAAAGTTGGTTCTTTGAAAAGATTAATAAAATTGATAAACCTTTGGCTAGACTAACCAGAAACTGAAAAGTAAAATCTCTAATAACTTCAACCAGGATTGATAAAGGAGAAATAACAGACACCACAGAAAAACAAGTAACCTCAAAGATTACTACACAAAACTCAATTCTCAGAAATAGGAAAATGGGAAAGAAATGGAACAATACTTGAAAGCACACCACCTTCCTACACTCAACAAGAAATAATTAGAAATTTTGAATAAACCTATATCAAACACTGAAATAGCATCAACTATACAAAATCGCCCCCAAAAGAAAAGCCCAGAACAAGATGGTTTTTGGTTACAATTCTACCAAACCTTCAAAGAGGAACTAGTGCCTATGTTACTTAACCTATTCCAAAACAAGGAAAGGAATGAATCATCCTTAACACATTCTATGAAGCAAATATCACCCTAACCCCAAACAGGAAAGGAAAGAAAGAAAGAAAACTACAGACCAATATCATTAAGGAATATCGATGAGAAAATATTCAATAAGATCCTAGCAAACAAATCAACAACACATCAAAAAAGTTATACACCATGATCAAGTTGGTTTTATCCAGAGTTACAAGGTTAGTTCAAAATGAATAAATCTATAAATATAATATACCACATAAATAAAATAAAAAACAAAGACCATATGATTCTATCAATTGATGCAGAAAAGGCTTTAGATAATATCCAGCATCCTTTAATGATAAGAACGCTTAGGAAAATAGGCTTAGATGGGACATTTGTTAAACTGATAGAGGCCATCTACAATAAACCCACAGCCAATATCATATGAATGGACTAAAATTGAAAGCATTTCCACCAGATCTGGAACTAGACAAGGATGCCCATTGTCACTACTGCTATTCAACTGGAAGTCCTAGCCATTGCAATTAGGCAAGAGAAGGAGATCAAGGATATTCAATTAAGGAGAGAGGAGGTCAAACTCTCACTTTTCGCACATGACATGATCTTATACCAGGAAAACCCCAGGGACTCAAGTATAAAGCTCTTAGAAGAGATCAAGGAATATAGCAGAGTCTCAGAATACAAAATTAATGCCTAAAAATCAGTAGTTTTTATATATACTGACAATAGTCAAGATGAAATTATAGTCAAGGACTCTATTCCTTTTACAGTAGTGCCAAAGAAGGTGAACCACGTGGAAATTTATCTAACAAAGGACATGAAAGATCTTTATAAGGAGAACTATGAAACCCTGAGAAAAGAAATAGCAGATGTTAACAAATGGAAGAACATAACCATGTTCGTGTTGGGAAGAATCAACATTGTTAGAATGTCCATGCTACCCATAGCAATTTACAAATTTAATGCAATCCCCATCAAAGCACCATTGTCATACTTTAAAGACATTTTAAAAAATAGTACTTTGTTTTATATGGAATCAGAAAAAAACCCTGAACAGCCAATGCAATACTTACAAATAAAAACAAATCTGGAGGCATCAGGCTACCAGAATTCAGGTTATAGTACAAATCTATATTAATCAAAACAGCATGATACTGGTACAAAAATAGAGATGTAGATTTCTATTTTTAGAGAATAGAGAATCTAGGAATAGAATAGAGAATCTAGAAATGAACCCAGACATATATTGTCATTTAATCTTTGATAAGCCTAACAAAAGCACGCATTAGGGAAAAGAATCCTTATTTAACAAATCATGCTGGGAGAACTGGTTAGCTACCTGTAGAAGATTGAAACTGGACTCACACGTCTCACCACTAACAAAAATTGATTCTCACGGGATAAAAGATTTAAATTTAAGGCTGAAAACTATTAAAATACTAGAAGAGAGTGCAGGTGCAGGGATAATACTTAAAGATATTGGCCTAGGAAAATGTTTTATGAGCAAGACCCCCTGACAATTGCAACACCAAAAATATATTACTGGGATTTGATCAAGCTAAAAAGCTTCTGCACAGCTAAGGTCACTACAACTAAAGCAAATGGCCTTCAGAATGGGAGAAGATTTTTGCATGATATGATTCTGACAAAGATCTGATAACTAGAACTCAGGAGAACTCAAATTAATCAATAAGATCCAGTTTGTCTTCTGAAGGTTGCCAGCCAGTTCACCCAGCACCATTTGTTAAATAGGGAATCTTTTCCCCACTGAATGTTTTTAATTGGCTTGTCAAAGATTAAATAATGGTAAGTAGCTGGATTCATCTCTTGGTTCTCTATTCTGTTCCAGACATCTTCTTCTCTGTTTTTGTGCCAGTACTATGCTGTTTTGATAACTATTGATTTGTAGTATAGTCTGAGGTCTGGTAGCATGATTCCTCCTGCTTTGTTTTTATTTCTGAGTAATGTCTTGGCTATTTGAGGGTTTTTTCTGATTCCATGTAAAATGAAGTATTGTTTTTTCAAGATCTTGAAAGTATGACAGTGGAGCTTTAATAGGGATTGCGTTAAAATTGTATATTGCTTCAGGTAGTATGGACATTTTAACAATGTTGATTCTTCCCAGCCATACGCATGGTATGTTTTTCCATTTGTTAACATTTTCAGCTATTTCCTTTCTTAGAGTTTCATAGTTCTCTTTATAGATATCTTTCATGTCCTCTGTTAGATAAACTCCCAAATATTTCATCTTCTTTGGCACTACTGTGAATGGGATAGAGTCCTTAACTGTTTTTTCAACCTGACTATTGTTGGT